>JBCAUI010488392.1:0-13601 GCA_038406195.1 Haplosyllis anthogorgicola
TTGACCAGTAACACCCCTTGCACAAGTCAAGGTAACAGGTATGATTAATGAGTCTAACAGGTAGGCACCTCTATCCAGTTCAAGTGGATAGATAATTAGCTAATTATTGATCACTTGGGGCAATAGGGAGATTTAACTGCCCGTTACCCTTGAAATTTTTTACATAAATTTGACGAAACGGTAAATTACGTACAACAGGAAAGTCTTGTTCAAACTTTAATGTTTTTCAATGGGTTCCTCTTTTATGTGAGCTCAACAAGTACACATCCTAGTATGACACATACTAGTTGTTACTTGAAACTCTTTCAACACATTATTCATTAATTACTTAATTAAATCTACCAAATAGTACAGCACTAAAGTTAAAGCAATCTGAATATGTGACCTTTTTTTTGGTTAGTCGCTGAAGTCTGTAACCTCAAATACATTGCAAACACATTGTTTCTATCTGTGTGAAATATAAATTACTTTTGTTCAGAAAATGAATTACATTTATTCTTTTTTATGAACACTGTGTATATTTTTAAATACAATTATTCAATTGCAGTATACTGTTGTGTCCTTTACCATATACACAATGACAACTGGGAATGGTGGGCTCAGTGCCCAGATTGCTTTTGTATCACTGACATTGGTGAACAGTCTTACTACACCTCTGACCTTCCTGCCCAATGGAATCGCCAATTTAGTACAAGCCATGGTCAGTGTCAAAAGGCTTGATGACTATTTCAACGATGATGAACTTGATCCGGATGCTGTACAAAATGAACCTTCAGGTATGTGAAGCATCGTAAATACTCCTTTAATTCTAATGAGTAAACGGTAGAGGTTAAATCATCTGTGTAGTTTTGTAGTCATTTAGGTTCTCCTCTATCATAAAGTATCCCCGATTTGGGAGAAATACCACTGATTGCAACCTTGATTGGAAGTCCCAGTTGAAGGTTTTTCCTTCCATCGGAGATACTAATCTAAGGTATTTCTCCGATCAGGGGTATTTTAGGCTGTGTTGTGTCTCCAATTAAAGGTATTAACCAAGGGTATTTTAGAAATAGCCTTGATTGTCATCGAAGGTATTTCAGAAATACCTCAAATTATTACCTCTGACTGGAGACACTACACAGCTTAAATTACATTGAAATCCTGCACATTATTTGAACAATATTTGTATTTAGGAAATGCTGTTGAAGTTACAAATGGAACGTTTTCGTGGGACACTGGAGAGACAACAGTATTAAAGGAGTAAGTGGTCCTTAAAGTTATCCTTATCGGTCAGAAAAATTTTCAACATTTCAGAAAATTCACGCTGTGTTTGTAATCAGTTCCTGAAATTCCTATCAGTTTGAAAATGTACAGAACAAAAATGGAACAATAGGGTACTACACTGACCTTTCGATGTGTTTTTGGTGTGCTTTTGTCTCAAAACCGACAGGAATTGTAGGCTCTGCCAAAGGAAAGAAGATACTGTTGTTCACCAACTGACACACATGTCAGATGTTGTCCAAATAGATACATGTCTGATTGGAGTCTTTTGTTTTCTTAAATGGGGTGTCTGGTTCCGTTTGCCCAGTACTAACAGAATTTGCTCTTTACAGAACTAATATTACATTTCTATCTGTACTATATTTCTGTTTTCCTTGTTGAAGCTAATAATTGTCACATTTATCTCCAATCAGTAAAAAAAACTTTATGTGCTTACCTACATTATATTTTCAGCATTTCATTTGAAGTAAAACCAGGCAGTTTCACTGCTATTGTTGGTCAAGTAGGAGCAGGAAAGTCTTCTTTACTTTCAGCTTTGTTAGGTGAACTGTACAAAGTGGATGGAAAAGTCAATATACAGGTTATAGTTTGTTTCAGCAATTATAACTTTTAGTGTTCTTTTCTAAACAAGTATATACATTGAACCATGAACTGGTGCCCTGTCATATGTTATTTCACCATTTTAGGGTAAAATAGCCTATGTACCACAAGAAGCTTGGATAAGAAACGAGGTATTAAAGAAAAATGTGCTGTTTGGCAAACCTATGAAGGAGAATGTGTATGACAAAGTGCTGGAAGCTTGTGCTTTGGGACCAGATCTCAAAATACTACCAGCTGGAGATATGACAGAAATAGGTGAAAAGGTAAGTATCTTTCAATAGATTTCAATACATCTCCTGAAATTGCTATCATTTTGGAGACAAAGAAAACAACGGAGAGAATGAGAAAATTTCACGCTGGACTTTCGATGCACTATTGTTCCAAAATTCATTAGATGGAATTTGTATCAGAAATTTAACAATAGCGCATCAAAAGCACTGCATGAAATTCTTTTGTTCTCTCCTTTGTTTTCTTCATTTCCAAAATGATACGATTTCTGTGGACTGTATAGGAATTTCACCGTCTGCAGTACACGGAATTTGTATCAGTTTAGAAACATCCAGAACAAAAGAAATGACATAATATTTTCACGCTGTGCTTTTGATGCGCCATTGTTCACAAACTGATACAAATTCCGTGTACTGTTGTGGATGATAAATTGTATAATTATACATGTCAGCTAAATTCTGTTAAGACACTAAGTGTTCCTATTTACACAAAAATAATGATTTTGGTTTTTTCCCATGAACAGGGCATAAATCTGAGTGGAGGTCAGAAGGCAAGAGTGAGTCTTGCAAGAGCTGTGTATTCCAATGCTGCCATCTACCTGTTGGATGATCCCCTCAGTGCTGTTGATGCTCATGTGGGAAAACACATTTTCAATAATGTTCTTGGACCTGATGGAATGTTAAAGAATAAGGTCAGAGAATTCATATTTCCAAAATTATGTCCTACTTTCATAGAAAATTCTTTCGTAATCAAAATATAAATGTCAAGAATAGTAATTTGGAAAAATTGTGAACAAAAGAATTCTTCACTGTTTTATTGTTTCCCACAGCATCACAGCGTAGAATTCCATTGTTTCAAAATTTTACACAATTGTATTCTTTGCTCCTCAATGATTTTAAAATTTTTTTAGACCAGAGTCCTAGTAACCCATGGCCTCACGTATTTATCAAAAGCTGACCAGATAATATGTTTAAAAGATGGTAAGGCAACAGAGATTGGAACATATTCAGAGTTACTGAGCCACAATGGAGCTTTTTCTGAGCTCATCAGAACTTATCTGAAAGAGGAAGATATCAATGCAGAGGAAGAGGATCCAGAAGGTAATGTAACAAAATATTTGACCATTTCATCTGTAATAGACTAGACCCAAGGCAAAGCATGGAGAAATACAAATCACTGAACCATTGTACTGCTATCGATACCAGCTAACTGGACGGTCCCTCAATTTGAAATGTGCACAAGATTGGCTTTGAGGGAATTTGATAGTATATTTTCGGTGTTAATTTTCTTGTAACATTACAAACTTTTCTTTTTAACCCAACTGACCAATTTGCTCCATTAAGTTGCAAGGCGCTGTTAACGGGAAAATCTTGTAATGAGTGAATAACTGACAGGTTGTGATCTCACTTGCTTACTTAATTTAACCAAAGCAAGACATGAGTGAGATGGTAGTATTCGGTTATGGTATGGACTGAACAACAGTGAAATAGAATGGCCACATGTCAATCAAGTTAAAACGTGAGACTCTCGTTTGCAGAAGCAGCACTGTTAAGTGAGCTGAGAAGGCAGATTTCCGTTTTATCTGATTCTGATATCACAAAATCAGGAACTGATCTGGATGTGTCAAACAAACTGAGACGAAGAAAAAGGTAATTTTGTAAGCTATTCAATAAAAGTTTCTTCATGCAACATTTTATATTGATCTCAAGGTCTCAATTTGACCATTATAACTGATGATTACAAGCTTTTTGTAATTAATCAACTGTCCAATTAGTTCCATCTGCTCTCTTCCCCACGGTTTCACTCAGTAGTTTACGATGGAACCTATTGGTTAGTTTGCAAGGCGCAATTAGTAGTGAAACCTTGAAATGCTTATCTGTTAATTTATGTTAATAGCAGAAAATCGGAGGAAAGAAGCGTATCGACAGCTGAGGAATCCAAAAAACCTGGTCTGAGCGAGGCTGCTAAACCACTGAAGGAAGGTGAAAAGGGAAGGAAACTCATTGGGGCGGAAACGTCTGAAGTTGGGAATGTAAGGTTAACTCTTTAAACCGATTTTTGAATCATAGATTTTTTCTGTCACTTTATTAAGGTTTTTTCTGCATTTCTTTAGATAATCAAATAAATCAAACTGGCCAAAGTTTGACCAGTTGAATATTAATATGCGTTAGAAATGCTTCACACATGTTTCACACAAGGGTCAGCTCCTGAAATGCCTATTTTTTTGGAAACGCACGGAACGAAAGAATTTCATGCGGTGCTATTGTTCCTAAAATGTCACCCTCTGTTGTTAGTTGTAGTAAATGGAGATTCATTCGGCCAAAGCACTATAGTCTGATGACCTAAACCGGTGAACTTTCGGTTTTTTTCAATTTTAATGATCCGTAAAAAATGTTAAAAGCCAGATAATTACTCGAAACAAGTTTTATTTATAACATAAATTATTAGTGTACAAATATAATATGAGGTAGTGAGTTTAACATAATTTCTTTTTTTTTCATGTGTCCTTTTGTTGAACCATTCACTTCTGTCACATTACAAGCCATTTTTTCCTAAACCGATGAACTGCTGTTCCAATACTGTCCAATACTGGTGAATCACACTGCAAATAGATATAAAAAAATTTTAAATGGATTATATTTGCATCTTTTGTGTTTTACATGTAGAATAACTCACATTCTAGGGAAAACTTTTTGAATTTTGTTGATAACATTATTATTTTATGAATTATTACTTAAATGGTATTAGTAGTTTATGTCCATTTTAAAGCTGATATGGTGTTTCTCCATTTTTCATGAATTTTACTCATTTGTGAACTTTAATTAAGGCAATCAAAATTCATTCCAACCCTTTCTTTTGTATTTTTTCTTAAAATGTGTTAAATAAACTAGGGCAGGCTATCAATCTTATCTTTCTACTATAAAAACAAGTAAAATTATGAGCACTTATGTCCAAAAACCCTTAAAACACCTAAAAACCCCTTGTTTTTTACACCAGTCTGCAGCCTAAACTGGTGAAAAGTGGTGACAAGCTGCAAACCAGTGAAAAATGGTGAATATGTAAAAATACATGTAAAATCATTCACCGGTATTTGCCAGTCTGACATCTGCACTGTTTTGTACATCTATCTTAAGTCTATCTTAAGTTGTCAATCAAAAAATTACCAAAAAAGCAGTTTAAGTCATAGATCTAACATGCACAAAAAGGCAGTTCAATGGTTCTATCAGCTGGTTTTATCAGTTGGCAGGGAAACAGACAAATTCAACATGGACAGACTAGCAAGATTGATTTTAGAGTGAAAAGACCTTGTTCTCAAGTACATATACATAAATGTTGAATTAAATAGGCTTCAGCAACTCCCACCAGCACAGAGACATAGCAGAATTATCAACATCACATTCTTGCAAGGCCAGAAGAACTGGCTTGATATGAAGATTGAGGCCATTGATGAATGGATCAAGGAATTGCATAACAATTAATGTAAGTATCAAAGGGTAAGGGACATAGCTCGAGTTACTGTAACTCACTAAATGCTCAACCTCACCAAATATCAGTACACACTGGTCTATGGTGAGGGTGAGGTGCTGATGCCCAGTAAAAGCCTGGGGAAGTGAGCAATTCACATGGTTCACCATTTTTTGCTGGTCTTAACCACTTTATACCACTTTACACCTAAGATATGGTTCACCACTTTTCACCAGTCTTAACCACTTTATATCTGTGTCACTAAAATGTGGTTCACCACTTTTTGCCAGTCTTAACCACTAATAATACACACTTTCTTCACAGTTTAGGATTTGATTTGATAGGCTTCTGACTTCTAACAGTCCTTTTACACAAGTTTTCTATCACTTGCTTTGCTGCTTTCTGCTTTGCTTCATCATTTTTTCTTTTGACTTCTTTTCTGTCATGATTTTCACCTTCATTGACTCTGGAGCTGTCATTACTCATGTACTGCTCTTCTTAATACCTACAGGCTTTCTCTTTGGACTTGGGTCCAACTTTGGAAGTGGTATTAAATCCTTCATTATCAATCCTTTTTCAGTCTTTCTCTTCTTATCTGGTGTGTCATACATACAAGGACTAATTTCCACTTTTCCAGCATACATAGCCATACACACCTTCTTTGCCACTTCTATGACTTCCTTTTTTCTGCCTCTGTTGCTCCCTTCTTGTAGAATAATTTTGTTTTGATTCCACAAGTTGTTACTTCAGCTGTTGGGAAAAATGCATGCATAACTCATTGTGTTAATTCAAATGTATCTTAAACCTAATACTACTACTTAACTATGCACCTATCAATTCACCTTGGTTTTCTTTTTCTTTTTCCTTAATCTTATCATCAGGCTCATCAATCCACTTGTCAACCTCAGCAGATGTCATTGTCAGAACATTTTCAACCTCCTCTGTAATAATGAAACTTACATCTTACATGCAACTTATACTTTAACGTGCACATTTGAATAGTTGTTTATCTTACTCACCACTGAACAGATCCATGTCTTTGTCATCATCACCACCATGTCAGTCTCGCAAATTACTCCACATCTTTTCCAGTGGTGATAACTGTCATGGTGTCAGCTGCTTCTGTCTCCTTTTCCTTTGTTCTTCTTCTTCTTCAAACAGCTTTCTTTTCACCACCTCTGTTGCCTTCTGTGCTGCTGCCCTTGGTGCTGTGGCCCTCCTTGCTTGTGGCTTCTGTGCTGGTGGCCACTGTGCTGCTGCCTTCTTCTTTTGATCCTCTTCAATCAATCTCATCACATTTTGTTGTTGCTCTGCCTCAGCTATTCTTAGTTCTCTATCATGCTCAATCATTCTCATAACATTGTTGCAAATTCTCTTATCCCATGCCTTCTTCTTTGCCAATTCTTCAGCTATATCTTTGTCAATTTCTTCTAGCGTCTTCCTTCTCATCATTTCCTTAAAACCCTCTCATACCCTCTCAAAATCTGCTTGTGTTGTTTCTTCTTCACTGCTGCTGGACAGTGTGCTCTCATTCTGGCTCTGTATCTTATGAATGACTTCTATAATGAAATTTTTCTTCCTTTCCTTTAATGGTCCCTTCTTTACACATCTTGGAGATGGAAGTGGAGACAGTATCTTCACAGTTACCACTGGCTTGATGCCATCAGCTACTTCTTTCTTGATTTGTCATAGAGTTTTTGATTTGGTCATTCTCATCGTGTATTCTGCTTTCACCAGCATTGTATTATACTCTTCTTCTTTATTCCCTCACATTTTCCTGCCTTTTTCTTCAACATCTGTACTGGCTTTCATTGGGGTTTTCTGTTCAGTTGGATCAACATGAACCTCAACCTCATCCTCTCTACTTGTACTGGCTTTCTGTGACTTTTTTCCTTTTCCTTTCCCTTTGCCTTTTGGAGTTACATTGACGACATCTGAACAAGCCTGCTTCTTTGGTGTTTTCTGCCTTGTCTGCCTGCCACTCATCATCATCATAACTTCTTTGTCCATCATCCCTCTGGTGTCTATGCCTGCTTCATGTGCAGCCTCAAAAGCATCTTCCAGTTGAAGCATTTCTGCCTTCAGTCAACTGGCTTCCCCTAGATCATGTCTATCCTCTTATTCTTCCTCATCAATGAGGACTACTGGTTCAATGTGGGTCTCTGAAAACATAAATACAAACACTTGACCAGTATTCACTGCTTTACACCAGTCTGCTAATGTACTTATGTGTCCAAGTTCTGACACCCAACAGACCAGCTGCTGATGGACCAGTTTGTGATGTACCAGCTAATTACTGACTCACCTTGTCTACATCTAGTTTTTCCTGTTTGATCTCTGTAATAAAAGGACCATTTTTAATGCATAATACAGCCATGCCATTATCATAATTAAATAAAATAAAAAGAAAGTAACTCACTCATTATCTTGTAAGTGTGTTTCCTAGCAGTTTGTTTCTTCTTCAGCTCTGCTGGCTTTGGAGAGGCCAGGGTGGGGGTGGGAGAGGAGGTGGAGTGAAGTCATCATCATCAGCACCATCATCATTACCATCCTCACCATCATCATCAGGGTCAGCATGAGGAGGGCATCCTCTGTCTTCATCTCTGTCATCATCTGGAGAAGAAATGTTGCTTTTATAAGTCAAAAAGTATTAATAAAGCAGGAATAATTGACATAGGCTAAGGGTAACAAATGTAACAAACATTTCAACAGGGGAAGGGTAAGGGTAACAATTGTTTAACATAACAAACATTTCAATTTCCAACTGCAGACTTACTCCTACTACTATCACTGTCAGTGTCACTCTCACTTTCACTGCTGTCAAGTAGCTGACTTGGCCCATATCTCTGTGCAGGGATGGCATTTGGGTTTACAGGGTACAGACCTGTAAATCTGAAGCTTGCTTGTACGTACCACAGTGACATAGCTTTTTTCCATGCCAGGATAAAAACCTTCCAAAAGTCAGCCTTTGCTAATGGCTTTCCTTTATGTTTGCTGCACCACACTTCGAGACAAAACATGTAGGATTTCTTTAGTACAGCAAAGGGGGACTGATCCACCAGACAGGTGGCATGGGTTGTGTGTGCTTTAAGAGCTGTCACTTCAGTCTTGGTTGCTTTCATGTTTGTCATAAATGGATAGTTATATATATGGGAGCCATGGCCTTCCAATACCATACAGTGATTAAGTTTTTCCAATCCAAGACTTTCAATGAAAGTGACAAATTTTTCACCCCCAAACTGGAAGGTCTTTTCTGTAACAAAACCCTTATGACTTGCTTGAACTACTACCCCTGGTGGAGCACCTTTCTTCTTTCAGAGAACACTACTTGATTCAGAGGATCTCCCTTTTTCCCAATAAACTTCCTTTGTTTTGGTATATTGGTGAGATTGGATTCATCAATGTTTCAAATGCATCTCAGGCTGGTAATTTTCTTTATTCTGAGGACCTCTTCATATTCATGAAAGCATTTCACAATAGTCACTGGTTTCAAGGCCCTGGCTCTTGCTCTAGATATTTGTTGAGCTTTTTTAATTTTTAAATCTGGAAACCTCTGCATGAACCCTTAAGCAACTTTGGCCCTGCTGTGCCAGCCTCCTTACTTTAATCCCATTTGACTCTGCATATGTGTATGCAATGTGCCGTACCTTTTCTGTGGTCAGCAGAAAGCCCATTTCAGCAACCTTCAGGCAATGTTGTGCTAACTCACCTTCCTGCTCCCAAGTGATAATCCTGGGGTCATTCCTTCCCCCACTCCTGTGCCCTGTCCCTTTGACACATCCAAGTACATGCATTCTGAAAAAGAACAAAGAAGAAAACATAATAATACAGCATTTGACAGGTTTACAAGTATTTAACTGGTTTTCACCACTTTAAAACTGATTAAAAGTACAAATTACTGAGCTGTGTTATATGGGATTCCTTTCAATTTTGCCAATTGATTCAGTGAAATTCTCATGTTGAGGGGTAGGTCCTTCTGACATTCCCATTCATAAAGTAGTTCAGCCATTTTCTCTGGGGGCCATGTGTTTAGCTGCTTGCCTTTATGTGACATTGCATACCACTTCCTCTGCTCTTTGTCATCCTTCTCCTTCTTGTTGTTGTTGTTTTTTTTTTGCTACCCATTTTGAAACTAAACAAAACTTAATAAAAATGATATAAAATAAAGAAAGATTAACAGTTGTGTGGATCACAACATGTAAACCTCACTTGACATTCAAAATCAGACATAGAAAAAGAAACTTTGCAAATAGTTTCTAAACAAGAATAATGTGCACTGATTCCACAATTGTCACATCTAACCCAGAACTTTCTGTCACTGTCTACAAGAAGTACAGTTTCACAGATCAGGAATTGATCAAGTAATAGCTGTCCATTGCATGCATATGTATGACAAACTACACATTTCTAATTGTAAAATCTGGCAGCAGTTAATTTGCTGTAGCCCTTGTGCTTTTTGTAGTAAGGCATTCTTGATGTAAATGAATAATTAAAAATAACTTTCACCCATATTCACTGCTTTAAAAAAGGGTTCTAATATGTGCATATGTGGATACAAGTTAACTGCTATTCACTGCTTTAAAAAATACTTTCACGGGTATTCACTGCTTTAAAAAATAAATTTACCAGTATTCACTGCTTTAAAATAGGGTTCCAATACATGCATACAAGATTAACCAGTATTCACCACTTTAAAAAATACTTTTTACCTGTATTCACCAGTTTAAAAAAGGGTTCCAAGACATGCATACAAGATTAACAGCTATTGACGGTATTCGCTGGTCTTTGCCACTTTACACCAGAACATGGAAACATACATTCACCAGTTTAGGACACATACAATTTAATGAATTTTTATTTTTATAGCAGTTACCTTATTATCGCTCATTACTGGTTAATTTTTTATGACTTTGATAGAGAATTTTACAACAAATTGATCAGTATATGATTCATAGGGGTGCAGTGAACTTAGAAAAAGTTATAACCTTAGACAAACATTCGAGAATTTTTAAGGAAATAGGCTAATTTTAAAAAATTAATGGAACTTGATTTTTGGCATCTCACCTGTCCAGGAGTTTGTGTGCGACGTCCAATTCTTCTCGAGGGATTTATTATGTGGGGTTCCCAGTTCTTTTTGGTTGCACTCATGTGTATCCATATCGTGATCCAGCTTGGTGATGAACATTTGTTAGTGAAAAAGCTTAAAAATGGGGTTCGCCGGTTTAGGGCATCGGACTATACTTGACAGACCAATGCATCCTTTGTATTCTTGTGTCACTCCATCAACATATTTCAAATCGGTTTCACAGGTAAACATCAAAGTCATCATAATGTACCTCAAGTCATTCGGATGTTTATGCGGAAGTCTTACCATAGCCAGCTTCATTGGACAAGTTGGATTTGACTTATTTTCCAACATCTGGCTGAGCTTATGGAGTAATGACATGACAGCAGTTGGACCCAATGCGACGGTCGATACAGACCTGGCGAATCTGAGAGTTGGAGTGTATGGAGCTGTGGGAGGAGCCCAGGGTAAGTCATTTTTATCGTACCATCTTCATTGCAGTACAAAATACTTGCTTTTAACGAGTTGCATTGTGGAAAGAAAAATGTGACATATTTATAGTAACTACGACTATTGCATAACTATCTCATAGAAAATGGTCGAAAAATTGATTTTGACATTCAAATGACCTTGACTTATATTTGAATTTAACTTTCTGCAAATGATATAACAGATGCCACTAACGGAAAACATTAAATAACGGAGGGTGAAATTCTGTAAGTCAATTCAATTCGTGCAAAATTACAGCCCGAAAAGACGGATAAACAGACAGACAGGAACGAGTGAAAACTTCCCTCCTCTCAAACGCGGATGGTAAATGATGCTATTCTGCTCATGTGTTTGTTTAACTATGTCAGAATAATTTAACTAACTATATTTCAGCTATTGCCATATTTGTACAAACGATATCTGTTGCGATAGCATCAGTTACAGCAGCAAGAATACTGCATGAGAAACTACTAGATGCCATTATCAAGGCACCAATGAGTTTCTTTGACACAACACCAGTCGGCAGAGTTCTCAACAGATTCAGGTAAGGACACGAAACAGAGCATAAATCAAAGTATCACACGTTGATTCTAAATTTGTGAAACCTGTTTTCGTCGCCATTCTAGTGGTCAATTTTTGATCATAAAGATATACGAATTTGACATAAAGAGAGCATAGTAACTCGCAATTCCGTCGTTTTATGAAATGAAAATTACGAAACAAGTTTAGTCATTACGTTGCTACTTGTATTTTGTAATCAAGTTTTATGTTTTTCAGTTCTGACATGGGAACAGTGGACTCAAACATCAGGTTTACTGTAATAGCCATCTTCCGAGGATGCTCCCAGCTTCTTACGACCATCATAGCTATATCCTACGCCTCACCCATCTTCCTTATTGCAATTATACCTCTCAGTTTTGCATATTACTTTACACAGGTAAGACTACATCAAGTTTATTAACATTTTGTCCAGACCATGAAATTGCTATCAAAAGTTTAGCGCCCCGCAACAATTGAATTGAATGAGCTCAGCATGAAGTTCAATTGTTGCGGGGTGCCAAAGTTTTGATAGTAATTTCATGATCTGATCTACAAATTGTTAGATATGAAAGGATGAAATATACATTCTCATTTTGTCACATTTGGAACAACAAAAATATAATGCTGTGTTGTTCACTGAGAGAAAGACGTAGGGTGAAATTCCATTGTTTACAAAATGAAATACATTTCATCAGCTGATTCTGTACATTGAGTTTATAAACCTTTAAATTTCAACCTGTGTATTTTACTCAAACAATTGCATCGCTTGCAATCCTATTGTTCTCAAACTGAATGACCATGATATTCTCTGGGTAATACAATGTATGATTTTGATGTGAAACCATGTCACTGTTCGGATCCTTAAAGGGAGCAAAACTAACTAAGCAGATAATTAAATTTATATCAATTTTATCTCAATAGAGTTTCAATAACCCAGCATGAAGATCAATTGAAATTCAATTGTTGCGGAACGTTAAACTTTTGACAGTTATTTAATGATCTGACACGTAACTGGAGTGTAAGCTACAGCTACTTGCAATACAAATAATGGGTGCTGTATTCATGCTGTCACGAGATAAAATATTGCATGTTAAGCAAGTCAATGGACAATCTACATTTTCTATTCTGATGATTACATTTCAGCGATTCTATGTAGTAACGGCAAATCAGTTGCGACGCCTCAACAGCGTCAGAAATTCGCCGATTTATTCGCATTTCGGAGAATCTATCAGTGGGGCGAGTTCGATTCGGGCATACGGGCAAACACGGGAGTTCACCCAGGAGTCAGACAGGCTCATCGACAGGATGCAGATGGCGAGATTTCCAGCTCTGGGCACAAACCGGTAAATTTATGCACTGTCAGATCTAAGGAAGCAAAGGAAGCACCCCCTTAAGGCCGGGTTTTTGCATTTCAAGCAGTTCTCGCTTCTTTTTTGGCAAAAATGAGAATGGTCCCATCTTTTGGGAAGGGCTTATACCCGTACGGAAAATTCTCGATCTCGATTCACAGTATTTTGGACATCTAACAGTCAGGTCTTCCTGTTGCAGGGGGAACCAAAGCGTTTTATATGGTTGGCCCCTGTGGTAGTCTCTAATAGTTTTTCTCAAAGTATCTTATGCGTTACAGGTGGTTGAGTATCTGGCTGGAGGTTCTAGGAGCGTGTATCGTCCTCTTCTGCGGTTTGTTCGCTGTGATAGCGCGAGATACAATCACTGGAGGACTCGTCGGTCTCTCTATCTCCTACGCCCTACAGGTACCTCTCTATCTCCTACGCCCTACAGGTACCTCTCTATCTCCTACGCCCTACAGGTACAGTCATTACTTGCAGCCCGGATCCAAACCCAATGCGAAACTTGCCATCATATACATCTCATATTGATACTGCCTTCTATTTACCCATTCCTTATTAAGAGGTGCTGACACATGCTGTTAGTGATTATCTGACCTCACTGA
>JBCAUI010488503.1:0-13601 GCA_038406195.1 Haplosyllis anthogorgicola
TATGGAACTAATTTTAAGCTTTCGCTTGCTCTGTGCATTCACTCCGCCTCACAACCGATTGATGCTACTCGACATATATTTATTATTGCAAATGATTAAAAACACGTTTCAATGACAACGCCCTCAATTCAATTTCCTTTGCTGAAACTTTTCAATGCATTGGTTGGAAAATAAATGTTAAAAAAGTAATAAACTTTTTTGTCCCATTGTTCAACTTTAACTAATGCCACAAACTAATTTAACATGTCTAAAGTGATATTCCTTCACACCTGCACGTTGAAACGGAAAAAAGCAGGAGCACTGAAAGTGCTTTGGATTCTGTGTTAACTTACTCAACGGCTACAATTCTGCATCCAAACAAAATTTCGTCTGCTTTTCAAGATGGCGTCGAGTGATAAGAAAGTCGCTGAGGGATTAGAACATATCCGACAAGCAGAGAAATGGTGTGAAAATTTCTTTATTCTCCCATAAAGTATTAAGTACCATGATAGGATCTTCATGTAGGCAAGTTTTCATGGTCATGAATGCCGTTATCTTTATAAAATGACGATTTAATGAAAGGCCAACGGACATGTTATTTGACAGCATATCTGTGATATTGCTTAGAGTGACTCATTATCATTTTAAATCTTGTGACAAACTGGTCTATGCATGGTTTATTTTCTGGTTCTAACAGGAAAAAAGTACACCCGTAAGTCGTGTTACGTGACCAAAGAGTAAAAAAAATCATGCAAACATTTCTCTAACAGAAAACATAACCCCTCTTTTATCATTGTTAACTATCTGCTTTCTACTGATTACTTGGCCAAAGACCCTACAGGATCGGTATTGTCGTCTGTGCAATCTTTTCCTGAGTACACGATTAATTTGGAGAATTCATATTTTGTGCACGTGATCGCCAAAATAGTATCTAAAAGTCATCTCTCTCATACTGTATCCATAATCAGGCCTGGATACAGGATTTCCTGTGGGGGGGGGGGGGAGGGCGTCCACCCAAAAAATCTCTAAAAAAAACCCCACCAAATGGGGGGGGGGGAAATCAGCAAAAACTGCATGAAAATGAAAAAAAAATCCAGCTGTAGGGGGCGCATGTGCCTCCCGCACCCCATGGACCCGGCAATGATAATTTCCCAGTGATCATAACGCTGCTCAGTTGGCTACAATATTCTTGATTATTTTCTAACAATGTCACATGAACCCTAGTCCATATTTGTCAAGAGATGACCTGAGTGTCAACAGAGTGTCAACAGTGTGTCAACAGAGTGTCAACACTTATCACACCAGAGTGTCAACAGAATGTCAACAGTTAACATGCACCCAGCAGCCCTAAAGCATGCAGTATGTAATCTTTCTGGTCCCACCCTGCACATGCTACATTGACCTCATGATAAACATGAAGCTACCCCATTGGTCAATTAGTTTTATGCGTAGTATTGTTTTAACCGTTTTCATCAGTTCAAATTGTACCTCCAATGAGACTAGATGTGCACATCACGAATAAAGAAATAGTTTGCAACAAAACTTACATGAACTTGTAGTCTTTTCACAATATTGACCTGATGTTTTCATTTAATTTATTTTCCTCTACAATTTTTCATTTTTCGCCCAATTTTATTCAAAATTTCATGTGAATCCAAGGCAAAAATTAGTGGATAAACCTTCAGAGCATTGTAATCAAAGTCTGTTCTTGTTGTTTCAGTATGAAGACATCCTTCTTCAGCAGAACACCAGACAGAGATGGAGCTGTGGCTGAATATAATAAAGCAGGTTGGATGCTTGTACAAATTTTACGTCCCATGCTACATATTTTCGGACTAATTGAGGAAGTTCGGTCTCATTTACCAAAATCGTATTATTATTATTATTATTATTATTATTATTATTATTATTATTATTATTATTATTATTATCATTATCATTATCATTATTATTATTATTATTTGACAGAGGAATGTCAATTTTTGTCCATTTGTTTTTAGATTTACTGTAGTAATATGCCTATGAAAGTACATTTACCAGAAACACCACTCTCGATAGCTTACTATATAAGCTGTAAAGATTTTGCAAAAGTCGGTACTTTTTCACATCAGTTTCTTATTTCTTTGCAGCTGTAGCGTTTAAAATTGCAAGAGCATATGACCAAGCTACCAATGTTCATCTAAACTGTGCAGAACTTGAGAAAGACATGAAATCGTATCCTTTCTTTTGTGGAAAATAGTATATGAAAGAAGATTCACTGAAGTATGTGGTTTTTAGCAAATGCAGTAAGTCAAAATGTGCCCCCCACCGTCCAAATGGGTGAAACATGGACCAGTTGTGTTTGATACTTCATCACTGCTAAAATCATTTTGTGCTGTACATGAATTGATCCTTTTACACTTCATGCATTTATAAATGTTCAAGTGGATGTACTTTTACAAGAATTTGTTGGTCACGTCAGGCAATATCTGAAAATATTAAATGACACCTTAAGGGCTTTAAAAGCCAAGAAAGGGGTTAAAAACGAATAGATTCATTCCTTAATTCTGTTCAGATATTACCATGCAGCAAAGTAAGTTGATAGTCCAATTTGTATCCAAGAATATCGATAAAGTGTACTGTAAATAAAGTAATTTCGATGTTATTTACAGTGTGGCTTTGTCAAAATAGAGCAATTCTTAAATGCTAACTATTGTGGGTGCAGAGTTAAAATCAGTGCTGCGCTGAGGTTGCTCAACTCTCAGTGTATGTGCCCAGTGCAGCCAACCAGTACAGTCACCTAACTGACTGTAAACTTACTGGTGTAAAGTGTTTTTCGACTCTGGTAATTTAGGTCATTTGAAGCAGCAGCGATGTGTCAGAAAGAGCTGAAGGAATGGAAGAAAGCAGGGGAATACATTGAACAGGCGTGTGAGCTATTTTTAGAACACGGAACTCCAGACACGGCAGGCATTGTACTCGACAAGGGAGCTAAGTATGTTGGGTTATTTTCTTTTGTATGATTTCTTTGTATTTTGAAGGCCTGAAATTTATTCACTAATATGCATTTATTATTTTTTCGTTGTATTTTTTAGGTTTAAATGTATTCATTTTTTGGTGCAATCGAGCTAATTGAGTCAAGAGTGGTACTCAAAGTGCATAATAATAGATGCCTTGGTGTCTTCACTAAAAGGCCATTTAATCTTTGCAGGATGATTGAACCTCACCTACCAGACAGAGCTACAGAACTTTACAAAAGAGCTGCAGATGTGTATAATGTAAGTGTAAAACACGTGTGTTAAATTACTTTAATTGCGAAGAAAATATTAACAACAAACAAGTAAATAGGTTGTTCCTTTATGTACTTGCATGTGTATGTGTATACATGGGTCAGGCCAAATACGAGAAATATGTATTGTATCTGCACTTATATGCCTAATATAATAAACCTGATACTAAATCAGATAGAAGTTAATGCCGAAACCCAAGGGTTTTTGTGCCAATTAAATATGTTGCAACGTCTTACAGGCAGAAGATAATGCTCGTCAGTGTGCTGAAGTACTTGGTAAAGCTGCTCGAGTTCTAGTCCGACAGAAAAGGTGGGTCGAAACCAAGTTTCGTCTATCTTTAGAATCAAACACATGAATGTAATAAAAATAACCTCATGGTTTATTGGTTATAAATTTCATGCAGTTTGCTGCAAAATAATTAAACGCAAATTCTTGTGTACAGGTACGAAGAAGCAGCTGAAGCGATACAAACAGAGATGGAAATGCACAATAAAACGGGAAATACGGCGCTTATCTACAAACGATCCATGCCACTGGTACTCCTTAGATTACATCAGGGTGACTGGGTGGCAGCAGATAAAGCATTCCAAGGTTGTGCAAAGTAAGTTAACATAATATCACCTCCTTTATTGAGAAGAACATTTGCTAAAGTATATCAGTTTAAAATAACTATACTACAAAGGAATGAAAATAATCCGAAGTATTTGATGTATTATTGAGAGTGTATCAAAATATTTGTAAATTGTTATTGAGGGAGTATCTAATAATATTTGTGAAAATTAAAGAAGATATGTAAGGTTTTTTACTGGTGAGATCTTGTCTCATTGTCTTTCCGTAATTTTGTCATGAATCCAATTTTTTTACAGATATGAAGGCTTTGCTACTTCAGAAGAAGCGCAGTTGGTTGGTAACGTACTTAACTATTACGATCAGTGCGATGGAGACACTGTCGCTCAACTCTGTAAAAATCCCCTCTTCAAATATCTAGACAATGATGTAAGTATGTGCTCAAAGAATTCGTCTACATATTTTACGCATGTATTCTAAACATGGGAGAGATCAACAAAATCGTAATACAGTAATAAAATTACTTAGCCGATACTCAGAAGTAAACTTAGAAAATATAAACGTACCAAATCAAATTGCAAGATGAACAATATCAAGTTTTAACATATTCACATTGGTATAAAAAAACTGAAATGCTTACTATTTGTTTCTTGCAGTATGCAAAGTTAGCACGTGATCTTCAGGTACCTGGAGGCGGTAAAAAAGCAGAAACAAAATCAGCTCCATCTGGTGGCAACGGTGAACAGCAGGGGGCGGCACAGGACGAAGAGGAGGAGGATTTAAGCGGTTTATTATAGATAGGACAATTTTCGTTTTTTATAGATAGGACAATTTTCGTTTTTTCTTCCGTGTGATTCAGAAAACTGAGAGCTAAATGTAAACAGGTTCTGAGGCGAAACACTCATTTCCATCCATGTAAAATAATGGAGCATTTTGCACAGTGACAAATGTGTAAGTTGAACGCTACAAATTCCTGTTTTTCTGAATCCCGTTGTTAATGAATACCTAATAAGTAAGCTCGAAATGAAAGATCTAGTTTCAGAATTAATCTTATTGTTAATATGAATGCAAATGAATCGCATTGTTAACAAATATCTAATGCGTAAACTTCAAATTATCAAAAATAACTCTCACTGGGGACGTCTTTTTCACACATTTTCTACCTAGTCAGTAATGTGCGTGTTAGTGTGAAACTTCTGTTGGAAATCATTCCATATTTGTGCATTGGACGTATTTGGGAGGGAAATAACGCGCGCAAACGTGCGAGGAAGTTTTAATTGCAAATGTGTAGTAGAATAGCTATTAGCTAGATATCGAGTGCAATACGTGTATGTTAAAATGTCATTGTCAGGTCACATTGCGTTGTTTGAGTTTATTCAACTGTCTTTCAACAATGTAATGGATGTTATTTGAACTTAGGTAGGATTTTACTCAATTTAACTGAACTGGAAAACCGTTTATTACATTCCTTATAAATTCGCTCACAATATACTAGGACTTTTTTTAATTTTATGGATTTATATGGGAATACCTGAAATTACACAAGACACGCCAATAATTTGTATTTAACTTATATTTGGGAGAGGCGGGAAAGGTAATCTACACAGTTAAAAACAGCTTAAAAGAAATAAATGTGAAGTAAAATACTCTGGATTTTATTGATACATTGTACATGTAATTGAATCCACTATTCAAAACCGTGTAAATAAAGTTCATAATTGTATATAGTGTAAATTAATTTTATTCACACAATCAATTTATGTAATGACTCTGTTTAGGTGCTTCAAACAATGTTTTCACTCGGATGACTGATTTACAAGGGAATGTTTACATTTCTAGCTACGGTCCAACTTTTCCTACATGTATCTTTTCGGGATATTTAGTGAGATTACTTTAAAATAAACTTGAAGCTTCTGGAGATTTTTGACCATTTTGTATCATTGCACATTTTAAAACTTCAAAATTTAGTCATATCAAGTTAGAAACTTACTTAGATGTGTGGCATGGACATGTATCCCACATGTATGCTATCAGTGATAACAATACAGTCATACTCAAATAAAATTCCCTGGAATACCATAAAGTACACATAAATTTCAATTGACACTATTTCAATCTACCAGAAATAAAGTTTAGTACATGTATAAACTAAAGCGTAATAATTCTACAAATTTTTTTCCATCTTTGTACCATTTTGATTCGAACTTAAGGGTCAATACGTAATGAAGATACAATAACGAATTAGTTGTTGTCTCCACTTTTACCTTTTGATAATCCTGTAAATAAATTACATGTCTACGAATACAACATTCAGATAACATAACAGACCTGCCTTTTCGATACTTAAAATACATAGTAACAGTATTGGCTTATACAGTGAAACCTGCCATTTACGACCATCAAATGAAAATTATAGTTTTTGTTCCATAATGCCTGGTTACAAATGATAGGTGGCTGTAAAACTCGGTGGTTGTAAAATATAGGTGTTACTGTACACATAATTTTAAAAGGCGCCGGCACCTAACAAAACAGCACTGCAAACCAAGACCAAACACAAGTTTCCTTATATTTTACATTTAAGGAAGGAAGGAATGATAACAGTACAGTTTACTTTTATGCTCTTGCCATTACTATTACAGTCCAATGTATTGTTAATGGTCATCCAGCTTAGCTCGAACCCTCATGAGAAGCTTCAAAAAGTTCGAGGAAACGTTTACAACAGTACGGGACATTTTGAAAGGTTCGAGCAAAGTTCGGTTTATCCGTGTTCCAAGTAAGCGGTATTACTATTACTTTTATCACTGTTATTTGCATTACTTCTGATCATGAGTTCGTCTCCGATTTTCTTTGTGGTGTGAAGAGCCAATCTTCCAGCAGCACGTAATCAAACGTTCCTTCTGGTGACGTGTCAAGTATTTCTAGCGCTATGCTCAAACGGTTTAGAATCGGTTTACCCTGAAATAATAAAACTCTGAATCTCATAAAAAGTATAAAGTAATGATATGAAATTATCTGTTGAGTAAATGCTACCTTCAGCATGTTTTCACGTTTTCAGAGGTATCGCTGAGTGCACTGTGAGTTGTGTTTTAATAGACAGGCGAGGTGTTAGGAGTTCAACAATCTATCTCAAATTCTGCACTGTACTCATATTGTAAGTCACTTCTCCGAGTTCATATGAAGAGGCTTAAGATTTCTTTTTCTTTTGAATTTTTTTTGTTGGACCAGGGTCCACTATTTACCCCTGTTTTGGACTTCGTGTGACCTTTCCCATGGATTTTTAATCCAGGGTGGATCTCTCGCCTGTACTTTTACTTTCTTGCATGTGGTAATCCCACAGGTCACGTCTGGTGTGTCACCTGCCTTGATCATACTCATTCTCAAATACATAACAATTTCCAAATCATGTGACACCAAGTTACCAGGTAAAAATAAAGCCAATGTTTGTACAAAAACACCTTTCACATTCTTTGTAATTGTCTGATGATGCATGTCTAAGCTTTTAAAGTACCTACCTTCACGTTAAACGACGTATTAAGCAAAATCCCGAACCCTTCGCCAGAATCGGCTATCTCCGTCAGTAAGCTGTGGTACCATTTATCATCTTCTGCCCGCACGGTTTGTAACCTGGAATTGAAGTAAATTAATCATGATTAGAGCATAATATGTAATAAATTGAAGTAGTTTGTTGCTCTCCTATTTGCTTAAAAAATAAAAGTGATCTCAATGCATTTGGATTAATCACGGTTAACTTGAGATATCGTATTTACTTGATTTGAAGCACCATCTCAAATAGAAGCAACCCCCCCCCCCCACCATGTTTTTGGATAGAAATATTTTGGATACTTGGATATTTATTGACAGATACATTTTGTCACAAGCTAACAATATGACAAAAATGTCAGAATGCCTTATGCCCTGGAATCATTGGTTCATAATGCAAGTCCTTTTCATGTGCAGAATCAGTAATATAGATTGGTCTCTTGATTTTCTGAAAAGAGGCACCCCCTCAAAATTTGGGCCCAGTACTAGGTGCTTCCATTCGAATAAACACGGTATTTGTCACAGAAAAAAACATTGAATTAGGAATTTTATTTACAGTAAGAAAATAATATTGTCCTTATGTCTGGTGCACGTTTTGTTTATTTAATCATGCATGGATACGATGCAATTTAAAATAATTTATTTACCTTGCAGTTCCATCAAAATGCGCAATAGCCGGGAATTTCTGTATGGCCTCGTTTGTGAGATACGGAGCGAAAGACATGTAAGGAGAAGCTGGAATCCAGTTGTTTGCATCGCCACTGGTGCTGGGTATACAGCATTTATCACATATTGCTGGCTGGTCGGGATAGTTACCTACATGGAAAAAGATGCTTTGAAATACATTTTGCCAAGCCTTTTTTTATTATTTGGGTTGCCCTTCATTGCAAGTGAAACAAATGGGAGAAACAGTTTCCTACGCTCGCTCTCCTCAGTCCAACTTCAAATGCAACACCACTATTTTGGTCCCTGTCTTCCTTTAGCTGCCGTTTGAACTTTTTCTATTTTCTTGTCCTCATTCCAATAAGATTTAAAGTTTAGAAGAAAGCACATAGGGAGTTACTGCAAAAAGATCACGGATGAACATTCAATTATAAAAGACCTACGCACCTGAGTTCTCTTTTAATCTTCCATGGAACAACTTTGGAACGGACTCAATCGCTATTGACGGACACAGAGGTCGAAACCATTCACGTCCCTTCAACCTAAAGGAAAAAGTGTGAACAATATTACGTGCACTGTACATTGGAATATTAAAAAATTATTGCATCATGGATCAACATACAAGGCCATAGTTGGGATAACTGCCACTCCTACTTTAGGTATGAACTGCTCGCAGGTCCTTCCAATCTAGGATGTACTAATCATCCCTGTAGTATTTGACAGCCATTCTGGCATGTAGGCCTGGATTTGTTTGGGTTACAGTACTGCATGGAAGCATATTTTGGTATGTATTATTAAAGTTTTTTTACAACAAAATCATCTATTTCTGATTACAATATCTATGTGCAAAAATCTTACTTGTTGAGTTTTTCCTTGAGTTCTGCCCGGTTTGGGTAACACAGCATTGACCTATGTCCGAGTGCTCTTGGTCCAAACTACAAGTGTGAATTAAATGTGTGAATACATGTGCGTATAACTTTCTTAAATAAATACCCCAGCCACCATATTTATATCCGAATAAATCAGTACAAGCACACGCACATATTTATGTGCGCATGTTACAAGATCTACTACCTCTTGTCTACCCCTTACAACACCAATGATAGCTCCATCAAACAACAGTCGTGCTACCTACAAGAAGAATGAATTATGAAGCGTGTTTCTGTATTATACAATTATTCAGTGAAAAATACCCATTTCATTGAAATCAATGGTGATGTATAGTGCCGAGGATAATACGGGCTATGCACTTCAGCTCCGCCCATATTTTACCCCAGCTATTACCCGCACTCACATATGAGGCCATTTGGAGCCCAGCTACTGACTAGACAGGACCTACTAAGCAATACGTAAGCGGCCAGAGAGCCAGTAACCGTACACACAGGCTTAGTTGCTTACCACAATAGTCTAGCAAAATTGTGATTCTCTTGATTTAATCAGCACCTACCTCTTTAATGTCAACCTGCCTAGCTGCCCTTGTGTTTACCAAATTGTTGAAATTATTGGCATCCCAATATGGCAGACCCGCGTAGTGAGTCTGAGGTGCTTCTCTTGGTCTGCAAAGAGAATACGGCTTAAATTCCACCACAGTGAATTGTAACGAATGCAGTTTTTACTCAAATAAAGGACCTACAAACTGAATTCCTTTTACATCTCTCATGTACAACCACTTTTTATTAATAACTAAAATACAGGCACTGTGAGATAATTGTTTACGACAAATTCACAACACAGTTTTGAGTGACACTATACCTTATGAGACAATTTTTGGGTGACATGTGCTGGAATTGAATATGTGTAATCTCAACTTCTTTGAGTGACAGGATCTCTTGTACGACACTTTGTGAAGCAAAATTTTGGTTTCACTTAAAGGAGGTTCCACTGTACATTACACTATGTACATGAATCACACATACATGCACAGGAGAACATCCTTTGAGCGACATCTCTTTTGAGCGACACTCTCTTATATGACACTTTTGGGCCATATATTCTAGCATTAAATGTATGTAATTGTATCTCCTTTGAGCGACACTCTCCCTTTTATGACACCTTTTGGAAGCTAAAGTTGATGTCGTTCAAAAGAGGTCCTACTGTATTAAACTTATAGCTGCACAATTATCAACTTACGGATTTACAATCCAGGCGGCTCCGACTGAAACTCCGCAATCGTTCGGAGCGGCAGGCACATGAACAGGGAAACCGTATCTCTCTGTCACCAGCTGATTGGCATGTACATTCTGCAAATATCAAGTTTGTATTGTGGTAAATGCGGCTTCCTTTCTGCTAACACTCATATACAGTGCATGTTTCTATCTAGCAGAAAGTGAATGCCAGTGAGAGGTGATCATAGTGAGCAAGCAACCAACAGATTTACCCCGACTTTCCTTTCTTCCTTAAACTTCACTCACCAAAGCACAGCCTCCAGTCAGTACTATACCGTCGATATTTTCTTTCTTCATCCATTCTTTACGTTTCTCTATTTGTTCCAATAGCAACTCACTGAATACAAACTGAAAATATACAAAATGCTTAATTACAGATCTGTCGGCAAATAATCACGATGTGTTGATTTCGAGATACAATTTCATAGCCAGATGCAATAACTGACATTAGGAAGGTTAAACCCTTGGTGTTGCTATCACTGATCACTTGGTATTTGGGATTGACTGTAAGACACATCCAAAATATTAGGACTAAGATCTCATCTCATCAATTGTTAGGAGTTGTATACAGTAAAACCTGAAAGATACTCACAGTTTGGATGCCACACAATAGATCAAGAAAAGGCTTTTCAAAGACTTCTCACCAATCTCATGTGTGGTGCCTTTAACTTTGAGCATAATTGGTCACTTCACACTCTAGTATAAACAAACAAAATTCAAGAAGATGGGTGTAACTCTCAGGTATTGAAGTGGCTTTTGAACAAAGAAAATGATGCAAGTTGCATCTAACAGGGTTGGTTGTATCTGTCAGTGTAAACATGTATGAATAAATGTTAGTGAAAATAAATGTTGCATCTGACAGGGAAGTCACATTTAACAGGGGTCATGTCTCACAGATTTTACTGTACTATGGTGTCAGATATTGCGTGTATTCAGAAATACTATTGTGTCAGATATAGCTCTTTCACTTTCTCCTTCTCTTTTACTTCCAATTTCTCTTTCAACTCTTTAACCCATAAAGTATTCCGAAATACTATGGTGTCAGAAATTATGTGTATCCATAAATACCATGGTGTTAGATGTTACGTGTAGCCATAAATACTATAGTGTCAGATATTGTGTAGATTCACAAATACAGGTATTCCAAAATACTATGGTGTCAGATATTAAGTGTATCCATAAATACTATGGTGTCAGAAATTATGTGTATCCATAAATATTATCATGGGCAAAATGTCAGTATTCCCAGGTGGTTACTTTCTCCAGGTTTCAGCATGTCCTATTCTTTGAGAAACTCACATACTAACATACTAACATGTACCCAAGTTGTTCCATAGACCTAAGTTGTTTCATAGACCTAAGTTGTTCATACTAACATACTAACATACTAACTTGCTCATACCTAACTTCATACACATATCTAATCAGGTAAGTATGTTTTAAATAGGAAATGTATAAGGAAACAGAACAGAAGTTTATATCTACCTTAATTCTGCCATAAATAAAATTTCATTATACCTAATTTCATGGACCGAAGTTGTTCATAAAATTGTGTAGTCATCACACGGGGAAGTGGGTGGGGCAGGGAATGAAACCTGTGGATTGGGAGGGAATTTTAAGTGTCCATGCAGTGACTACACGGATCTCTGGGAGAATGGCTGAGTTCCTGCTTGGTGGAATGGCATCGTATTTATCACTGTCCAGTTCTTTTAGTACCATTTCTGTTGAATTATTGTCACTTGTCATTTCGCTTTCCACTTCATTTTAGTCTCTTCTCAAATCTTTTAGTCTTTTTTTTCAAATCATTATTGTACATTGAGTGAGTATTTAGCCTTGCTTGGCCTTGATTTGGTTATGCACTCTCTGAAGATGAACCTGAGAATATCTCCTTCTTGTTAGAGCAAAACTGTCTATTGTCTTGAGTCGCACATTTTCACATTTAACTGATTCTCCATCCTCCATCTCTTCACACACTTCTCCCTTTTCCTCCCCATTTATAACATCTGCAGCATGCCTCAGTAAAATAACTTTCTTCCAATTGGAATTCCAAACCTGATCCCGTTGACTTTGTTCCTTTCCACATAAATAAATAGGTTTGCTAACATTGTCCATTGGTTAGTCTATTTACAGCCATCCATGTTTCCTTTTAAATCCTGCAGTGCAGCCTATGAACACAATGTGGCCAAATCTGCTCCAACATGACCATGACTTTCTGCTGCTACCAACAAAAATTGGATCTGTTGGTGGCAGCCATGACAATAACATGGGACCTTTGCTTAAGACCATCCATCAAGGTAAGCAGCTACAACACAATACAGCTTTCCACTTCACTGTGCATCTTTTCTCTTTTGGGACCAATAGCATCCAATTCATTGATGAAAATTATTCCTGGAGACTTCTTTTCTGCCTCTTTGTAAGCTTTCCTTAATCCTTAATCCTTTCCTTAAGTTGCTGAGGTTCCTAGGTTCCTTAGGCTGCTCTCAGATTCACCAGCTAACTTACTCATAATTTCTGGGCCATTGATGAGGAAAAACAAGGCTCCAGTTTCATATGCCACAGCCCTGGCAATCAAAGTCTTCCATATCCTTCATCTGTGCCAACTGTTTTCAACAGTCACCCATATCATCATAACCAACATCATTCAGCACTTCTTCCTCTCCCAACTTTTTGAAAATTTCTCATTCCTCCTCTCACATGGAATATGTTTGATCAACATACACAATCATTATCAACCATTCAAATTGTAGAATATAACATTGTGGTATGGTTACACAGATAGCACCAAGGTCTGTGATGCCAATGTTACAACTGCAAACAATGTAAAACAATAAAAAAAATAGAATGCTTACCTTTCATCTCCACTGTCCTTGGACAAGATGATTCCTCCAGGTTGTTGCATTGTAGCTGAAACCATTTCAAGTAGTGGTGGTGTCAGAAGGTCTTGGGAAGTAGCAGTGATGGCCACTGGTCCAGCTGAAGATGATGTTGCCTTTGGGGCAGCTACAGCAGCCTCTGGTGCATGCTTTTCTGCATCAGCTTCAGGATCACTGGATGGAACAGGCTCCATGTCCTGTACACTGCATCCAATATCCTCCACCACTGATGTATTGAATGATGAATCCTGGGCAGGAATTTCTGCAGTTTTTACATTTAAGTTTTCATTACTAGGACTAGCTTTACTTTTTGCAACATTCAAAGGAACAGCATTAGTCTGACCTTGTTGACTATTATATTCTCCTAAGTTGGAATTTTGTGCTAGGTGGATGCCCAGAGAATCTTGGGTGGGCAGCTGAGTTTGTGGCAATTGTGAATTCTGTGTATTTTGAGTTTTGCCTGATGACACTTCACCACTAGTTTGACCTCCAGTTAGTTGTGTTGCAGGTGTTGAATATTCAGTTTGCTGGGCAAGGTAATCTTG
>JBCAUI010488614.1:0-13599 GCA_038406195.1 Haplosyllis anthogorgicola
TTATCAAATATTACTCTTCAAAGTTTGGATGCATTAATTTTATGGGCGATATTTGTGGATTTAAATTGTAAGTTATTTCCCCAGAGCAGATGCTGGCATGCCATAACTGTGCAAAGCGCAGGTTCCACCCAGTACTAATAACAATTATAGGAGGAAAATGTGTCACATTGGTGACAGGGGGTCAGTCTGCCAGCCAATGAGGTGGCCCCATTGCCAAACATAAATTGTGGTAATGAGCTGCCATCCCATGATGCCTTGCAGATGACCCCCCACCCCGCACCCCCCCCCTCCCCCCCAACCAGAAGGATGAGGTGTTAGGATGGACCCTCCCAGGTGCAGATAGGTCTGTTTGCAGATGGACCCCCCAAGGTGCAGATAGGATGAGGTGTGAGGACGGACCTCCCCCCTACCTTAAGTCACGTGACGACGGCATGCCTTCACCGTGCGTAAGCACAGGCTCCATCTAGTAGGTAAAAATAATAATGGAATTTTAGACCTTATTTGTTAACAAATATGTTTTTACATTCAACAGGGTATTGAAGGGATGAGGTATTTCACTGTGAATACACTGTAAGAGATTAGAAGCAGCCGAGTTCAACATTCGACAATTCATTTTATTGTTCTCATATTCAAGAGGTAATTTATTCAAATCTGTAAAGGGTAAACTCTACCCTTTTACTGATAACCAATAAAAATCAAAATAAGATTTTCTTTCCTTATAAGCAAGATCCAATTAATTATTTAATCAATGTATTATTATTATTATTATTATTATTATTATTATTATTATTATTATTTACAATTCATTTGCAATACCTTGTATGCGATCCAGAGGAATTGGTATGGATTGCATATCACGAGATGCTATCACATGAGCAGTTTGTGAAAGAATTACGGACTCTCTTCGGCCTACTAATCGTCGAATTTTACTCTTCTTCTTGCTTTTGATACCAACTGTAGCAGTTTCTTACCTGGTAGTAGCATGAAATTATCGGCTTAAGCCACCGGTTATCCTATTTTGAGCTCATAGTAAACCCTGCTTTGGACAACCACTCAATTTTGAGAGTAAATTAGTCGTCAATGGGGTGGCTTTGCAAAGAATTTTTCAATTTAATTTGTTACACTAAAGAAGATTTGTCCAAGGAGGTTGCACTGTACATGTGATATAATGCTGTTACTTTCTGCCTTATCTGTTCAGCCTTTTACACAGTGCAGTAAAAATAAAATACGAACTTTAGCTTACTTTTAATGATACCAATAATTTTGTAGTTTTAACGCCGCACAAATGTCTAGTCAGATATTTTAACGAATATCTAGTCAAATGTCTAGTCAGATATATTGACGACTCGTGTAATTGATGCTGCGGGGCATTTTCAAATAATACGGGAATAAAACGTTCAGTTTGCAACGCATTTATTACCTTCACATTTATACAGGATTATAAAAAGCAAACGTACCAAGATAGGTATCATTTCATAAACAAAGGTGCAAGTAACCCTGCTACGTTTGAAGATGGTGCATGTACCACTTTCTGATAACTTTTACTAATTATTCAAGCTGTTTAGCTGACTTGTTATGAATACATTTTACCTATATTTGATTGTTAAATAAGAAAATATTTATATCTTAAAAACTAAAAATGTGCAGTTGTTTTTAAACATGTATAAATATTCTTGTAAGCAACATTTAATTATTTACTCACTCAAAACATCACATTCGCTCCTTTCTACGGGTTACATTAGCATGATTATGACCAGATGCTAAACAACATACATAAACCTAGAATACAGCATTACAATAAAATATAGCAGGTTACGTTACATGCGGCGATAAACTACGCAGAAATCCTTCCATACGTTTAACTTATTTAGAATTCAAGTTTAGACAGTTCATAACAAATGAGATAGCTTTCATCGGATCTTCAATGACATGAACACTATTTCTTCTGAGTACCCACTCGGGTCTTATGACATGTGGTCTTGAATGACGGCCAACTGATGGTAGCCCACCACAAAAACTTTGTGACGCAGCCATCTTGGATTTGATAAGTTGTCGCTTCTCTTCCATGTTGTGTTTTCGGGAGACAATTTTGTGAATGCTCTGGATCTTTTCCACAACTTTAGTCATACTTTTCACTTCCTGAAATACCGAAAATATACACTGAATAATACACCACTGGAAAAGCAACTCCGAATTACAGATGGATAAACTGCATGTATCAAAGTATCATTCTTCAAACAAGGCAGCAGTTTAACAAACTGATAATTAATAAATTTAGTTGCAACAATTTTCAGCATCCATTGGCAATAATACTGCAGCGATGAGCCCATGTGAATTTCTGGTTCACAATGGACAGGATAGAAGCAAATTTTGCATTAATTACCCCACCCTTGGTGAGACCAGTAACGTGTTAACAAGAGAACAACTGTTTCAACAAACCTTCTTTCTTTCAGTGTCATAGCACAGTATGCCCACAAGCGTACATGACTTCGTGAAAACTGGTCCTTTCTCTCGGAAATGTGTCATGACCTCAACGAGTGTGTCTATGGAGCTTTCTACTTCAAACACAGCACCAGCAGTCTTTTCATACTGAAACAGATATTAAACTATTTCACAACTCTATCCTGTGCTTAATAAGCTGTACCATGCTCTGTCTTCATACAATTTGGAACTGCCTTTTAGGACACTTTTGCACTGTATGAAAATTTATAAAAAGCAGCTTAAATGACTCTGTCTTTTCAAGCACTTTTTCAGAGATGTCACTCGAGGCAGATTTCACTAAGTTTCCATCTATGTATCCAGACGTGAATTAACAAGACCAAACAAAATATTAAATGCACAATTAACTACCTTAGCAACGTTGAGTAGCACCGACACCGAATATTTTATGAGTTCCATGTGAGGAATACTTCTGTTGCAACTTCTAATAAGTTTAAAGATCACTGGCAAAGCGTGACCTTCAACCATCTGTTCACAACACTCGGGCGACAAACGCGTTACAGCGTCTACAAAAGAAAGTGTTAATCATGAGTTTCATGCCTTAACATTGTAACTGAAATTCCACATTAACGAATGTAGAGGGGCACTCCAGCGACACGGCCAATTTTCATTCTAATATGCATCAATGGTACAGACTCATTTTCTCAATACATTTCCAGTACATTTATTTCCTTGGAAAGATGGTACACAACAAGTTTACACACCACAGGTGTTTTGCGATAACCACAATTCTGGATAAATACGATAAACTGTAATATACTCTTCATCTTAAAACTTTTGGAGTAAAATTTGGAAAAGAGTGCACAACCTTATTTCTTTCTTTAAAGCGAATGTGTGCCAGGGTACAACTTACCAAGATTAATGAGAGCTTCCAATATATAAGCCAGTTGTTTATAGTTGAGTAAAAAGTCCAGAGCCGAAGACGTTCTGTTGCACAGTTTTTTATCCTCAGTAGCAGCTGCATTAGCTTCTATCACACGCTGCCTCACAGCCGTTAATTTTTTACTCTTATTTGCTTTGCGGACACAGTAACCTCTCCAAACGGCCTGTAAAAAATCACATCAACAATATTGTAGACTTTGTGTCTGATCAAGGGACTGTGCACAACTGCAGTTTGACGTTATATTATCTTGCAAGTATGCTGACGACATCTGCATAATTATTGCCAAAATCTGAATCGGACAATGACAAAGTTATATAAGTTATTCCAGATGTCCTTGGACGTCTTCGTCAGAAAATACCTTTTGATAATCAAACAAAACAATGTTTTGTTAATACCTGTATTTTTGTAGCTGATTTTTTGATGTTCTCTACATATTTTCTTGCAGACCAGGCTCTAATGCTCCGTTGCAGCACACGCACACTGTGCCTTATTCGAAGAAACCTTCTTCTCTCTAGTTTACTTCGCATCCATCTCTGTTACAAAAGAACATTATTACTTAAAATGTTACATGTTAAATTAAAATTAAAATAGAAGAGCTAAAGCCAAATAGAAAAATCTATTCGCACCTCGACCTGAAATTTCAATCCACTGACAATAGTAAGTATCACTGCATGTCTGTGGTTGCTTTTCTCGTTCTGGTACTTTGTACTTCAGACTTAATTACGTTAAAAGATGAAAAACAAACCTGTATTATTACAATTGATGCAACTTGTTCCTGAGCTCGTTTCATTGATAAGTAACGACGAACACATCTCTGGATGCGGATCACATGTAGATGACGTTTTGTCACCGAGACTATTTTACTCAGTTGTACCTCTCGCACTTCTTTCTGTCTCTGCAAAATGAGTATAAAGAAGTATTTTAAATGTACATCCAGTTTGAACTTAACGTATGACACAAATGCGGTTTCCAGGTAATTGAAAGAAAATAATATCGCATTCCAAACGGACAAGACAAGGAAGTATGAATGTATAAATATAGTTACAGTTGTCAGCTATTACTTCCAAATTACAAACGAAATCCATGCAAATAAACCTGTACCTTCAATTCAAGTTGCTTTAGGTATTTCCTTGTGTGGCGTTGTATACAGATTGCAGCTCGATTCTGTACACAAAGTTGTTTGTATCGTCTCCTGGCTCTACATCCTCTCACAAGTGTTTGCAACTTTGTTGTCCATTGTATTTTATGTCGATACAATTTCCTTTCTGCGTAACACCTGAAAAGTAATTTCTAAGGTTAACCTACCAATTTGCTTTCAACATAACGCAGTCAATTTCTTGATTTGATTACTTCTACCCATGAAGAAAACTACATTACTTGCCGAGCAACAGGTACCCAATAATCCTTTGCAAGCAAAACAGCTAGCACCTTATTAATCTCGTACGTTATTCCCAACAGAATGCAGGACGTGAGTACTTTATAAAACACACTAAAAAACAAAGAGCAACAAGAACACTGACCTATACATTGCCTGAATACAAATTGCAGCCCTGATCTGTTTGACACGATGACGAGCTTTATATGCTCTCCAGTGTGTCTGTATCATAGTTACTGCCGTCTTCTTGGTCTGACATGCATGCCTCAGTCTTTGGACCATGCAGTGAGCCCTCAAATTTGACTGAATAATAAGAACTGCTTGTTTCTGTTTTTGGTATCTTTGTTGTTGCATTCGCATCCTAACGGCAGCCTGAAGTCTAACAAAACCAGTCCTCGTAGAATTGTATCTCTTTCTGGCTGTGTACATTCTTACGGCTGATTGGAGTGTAGTACAAGCTTTCCTTTGAGCTAAATAATGACTTCTGGTGATACGAGCCATTCTGGTGGCCCTCCATTGTCTCTGTATTGTCACAATAGCATGAAGTTTTCTGCTTGCAGCTCTCTGTGCTTGACACATTCTTATCAAACTTTGTAATCTGACAACAATATGCCTCATCTTCTTGTATTTTCTCTCAGCCACCACTCGCCTTACGAAGCTCTGTATCACGATTACCGCTTGCTTCTGTTTAGTGTACTGTGTTTGTACACAATGCATCAACTTGTAGTTTCTCCAGAAAGACTGAATGAAAAGGGCTGCTTGCCTCTGTCTCATAAAATGCCGCCTTTCCAAGAAGCCTTTCACGTGTTTTTGAATAAAAACGGCACTTTCTGCTTGCCTCCTTAATTCCTTACGACATCGTACGGCTCGGTACCAAGACTGTATGAAGATTGCCGCACGTCTCATTCCAACGAACTGTTCTCTTTCTCGCCCACCAATAAGTAATGCATGATACCATGCTTGGATTGTGTTAACGGCAGATTTCTGTTTGATAAAATTTGTTCTAGCTTTGTACATCTTGTTACCAGCTTGGATCTTGGAAGCACATGCATTCAAATGATTCAGGTGACGTCTACACATGTAACCTTTGAATGCAGACTGTATGTTTATTATGGCACTTCGTTTTCTTAAATATTCTCGTCTTTGCGTCTTTGCATTTCGACATTGGGAGTACCATCTCTGTATGGTGACTGCTGCATTTAATGTTCTTCTGTATTCATTCCGAGCCCTAAACATTCTGTACTTAGCTTGTATTGTAGTTGCAGCTTTTCGAGCTTCCAACAGGTTCTTTTGACATCTGTAACGCCTGAAGTGTGTTTGAATGATTAGAGATGCTGCCCTGTACATAATATACCTCTGTCTCTCCTCCAGACCAAGCCTGTAGGCTCTGAAATGAAATGCATACGAGTATTTATAACGACAGTTGTTTTGGCCTTTTTAGTAGCTTATGTCTTCACCATTCTTATTTCTTTCTACTTTATTCTTAACTATTTTGTAGGAAAATAAATTGTCCTAGATATACTTAAGAACTTTCACTTTACTGGACACAAAGAGACTAAAGAAACGAACGTTTATAAATTTGTTAACTTTCTCAAGTGACTAAATCTGAACTAACCTGTAGTGTGTCAGTATACACAATGCTGCTCTTTGCTGTAATTTCATCTTGTGCAGGAGTCTCTGTGCACACCATCTTCGAACAACACACTGAAGCTTTACTATGTTCCTAATTGTTTCTCTGTACAGTCGTCTCTGGACATACGACCTGAAAGCATTATATTAATGACGTAAAATTAGAATCAAAATTTACCAGTGTAAACTAATTACACTATATCAGCAAGATGCTATCTCTTAAGGCAAACAGACTCACGTGAAATATTTGCCAGGAATTAAACGAACGTTATTGGTACATTGGAGCATTACCTGTAGATGGATTGAATAACAACAGCTGCACTGGCTTCTTTCTGTATTCTTGTTTCATAGTCTCTTCTTGTCTGCTGCCCAATCAAGTATGCCCTTATGTATTTCTGCAGAGTACATGCGGAAGCAACTTTTCTGTTGTAACTTCTCCTTGCTGATCTCATCCTTACAAGAGCTTGCAGCTGAGTAAAACCGTGTTTCATTGCCGAAAACCTCTTTCTGGCCAAATAAGCCCTGTATTTAGATTGAAGTGTTACTGCAGCTTGTCTTTGTGTCAGATATTGGTTCCGAATCTGTCGTGATATCAGTACACTTCTCCATTGGCGTTGAAGAGTAATTGTGGCTTGTTTCTTGTGTAGCAATCTTTTCTTAGCCTGATACATTCTGATTACGCTCTGCACCTTTGTGACAGATGTTTTGTAGTGAATGTACTTTCTTCGCTGTATGAAAGATTTAACATGTGACTGTATTTGGATTGCAGCATTCCGTTTCTTACAGAATTCCTCCTTTGTACATCTTGCCACAGTCCAGTTTCTGTACCAATTCTGTATCTTAACAGCTGCAGACTTTCTCAGGTACTTTTGTCTTTGTAGGTGACATCTGAAACAACTTTGTATTACAGTCGCTGCCCTGCGTCGTTTCTTTAAAGCCTTACGACATCTTTGACCTCTATAAACTGCTTGCACTACAATGGCTGCCACACGTTTCAGTACATAGTCCCTCTGTTGTTGTCTTGCACATAATGTGACTCTCCATCTTGCTTGAATAGTAATTGCTGCATTCTTCGTTTCAAGATATCTTGTCCTTGCCTGTTGCATTCTCACATAGGATTGTAATAATACAGCTGCATTCCTGACCTTCTGATAAGCCCTTTCTGCTAACCAACATCTGTACTTTGTCTGGATCACAATGCAGGCTCCTCTCTGTATGTGGTAGAACTCCCACTGGCGTCTACCCGTGTACCAAGCCCTTGCGTATTTCTGGAGGACAAGTAAAGCGTGAAGCCTCTCTTGGTAGCATCGTCTTGCCAAGTGCCGTCTATAGTAGCTCTGAATGAGAACTGCTGAATTTCTTTGCTGAAGGAACAACTCACGTACTTTGTGTCGTCTCCAGTGTGACTGAATAGTACAAGCCGCAGTGGTTCTCTGTTGATGTTCGTATTGCTGTTTCTTAATCTGTTGAAAACATCTGAAATGCCTCTGTATCGTAATGGCTGCATTACGATGCTGCAAATAGTTCTTTCTTTGTCTGGTCATTTTCCACCAAGTCTGAAGTTTAATTGCAGATTGCTTACATTCCAAAAAGTACTTTCTTGCCGAAACTTTTCTGTACCAACACTGAATCCATTTTGCTGCTCTTTTCATTCTTTGGAAGTCCGTCTCTATTTGTCTCCTTAGAAGGTGGAATCTGAAATGATTTTGTATCAACGTTGCTGCTGCCTTCTTTCTCAAGAAATCATTGCGAGCTAGATACATGCGGACATTCTTCTGCACCATCAACACTGCCTTCAGTTGATTTATGTACTGCTGTCTTGCAATACACATTCTGGCTGCGGACTGAAGGGTCCTTGCTGCTCTTTCTTGTTGAGCATACTTTCTACCAAGATAACCTCTGTAGTAAGCCTGTATAACCGTTGCTGCATTACACCGACACTGGTATTCGTACTGTTGTGACTTCGCTGCTTGATATGCTCTGATGTGCCGCTGTAGGAGAACAGTGGCTGAACACAGCTGGAGATATCTCCTTCTTTGCAGAACCATTCTCATTTGTGCCTGGATTAACACTGCAGCATGTCTCTGTTCACGATATTTTGTCCTCTGCACATGTCCTCTGAATGATGCCTGAATGGTTTGCGCTGCTCTGATCCGCTGCACATGCTTCTTAGCCTGCCACCGTCTCACATACGTTTGAAGGACGAGTGTCGCCGACTTCGTTGCTGCATACTTGGCTCTCTGCTGAAGTGATAGTTGATGGGCTCTGTACTGACTTTGTATCAATGTAGCAGCATATCTCATTTTTATAAAAGTTAACTGTGCAGTACAAGCCCTCCATGTTGCTTGTATCTTTACTGCAGCATCTCTAGTTCTGAGAAACCGTGTCCTTTCAAGATGACATCTCACATATTTTTGAATGACAGTGGCAGCTTTCTTTTGATTCTCAAAGGTCTGTTGATCTAATTTTCTTAGCCTGTAGCTCCTAAAGAACCTCTGGATTTTGACAGTTGCAGACTTTTTTGCCAAGAACTCTTTTCGTATTTGGTATCTCCTGACGAGCGCTTGCAACTTCACTATGCTGTTAACTGTTTTCCTTATTTGTTTTCTTGCCCAGTAGGACCTCCAACATCTAGTAATAGTATTAACGGCTTGTATTTGTTTCATCCTCTTCATTTTCAACCATTTTCTAACACGATACTGAATTGTATTGACCGATTTCTTTAGTTGTTTGTACTCGGATACTTGTTTGTCGAAAAGCTTTCTTGCTTTCCAGTGCTGTTGAATGGTTAAACATGCATGACGTGTAACCAAGAATTGTTTCCTGTGTTCTCGTGCTCTCCACCATGCCTGGATCTTGACAGCAGCACGTAATCTTTTCTGCCTTTCAATTTCCTCTCTATGTTCCTTAAAAAATGTACACAAATACTTTCAGGGCATTCAAAAATTTAATCAGAATTTCTAAGAGTAAATAGATGTCATTAATTAATCGACTACATTTACTAGTTTTACATGTTTTCAGATCAGTTGCACACGAATGGTGCACCAGTGTTCTAAATCTAAATAAGTCTAAAACTAGTCAGACCGAACCAATAGCTGGTCAGCCCAAATACTTTTACTTAGACTAATTGTAAAATTGTCAGCTGGATGTTAAAAAAATTTAAACGGACCAAAGCGATTCCAACCAATCATGGTCTCGCAGACTGCCTGTATTTCAAACACCGTTGTACTAAAACAACTTGCAGTCTTCGTATTATTTACCTCCACAGCTACCTTCGTCTTTCTATTCCGATAATTTCTCCAAGCAGCTTGAATGACACGGGCTGCACGAGTTTCGTGACGTATGTCTAGGAGGCGTGCACACAGGTACGTAACATACGTGATGACCACCTTTTCGTCCGGAATTGTATTTGACATGTCGGCACAGCGCACCATCACAGGAATACCACCCAGCTCTGACACCTGGTGTACATAAGGATTGCAGCTTTATTTCATGCCATGACTTTCAAAGAATTATTATTGTTATTCGGTATCAAAATTGGATGTTCAATATTTTCTCTCTTACCTTATCGTACAGTAGCTTAAAGTTGCTTTTCTCATTGGCCAGAAGCTCATCAAACAGGCCAGGTTTTCCGGTAGCTATCAGTGAATAAAATGCAATCAAAGCATTTTGTACAATTCTTTGTAATTACATACTTAAGAGTTATAAAAAAATTAGTTAAACTTGTAACCATTTGTTAAAACTATTCCCGTATTACTGTTAGAAAATCACATTTACAATAATTAAATGGCTTCCGTTAAATGCTAAAGGACACACAAATTCAAAAGGCATGACATGAAAGCGCAACTCTAAACTATTTTCACATATTTCGCACGACCTCATACTTACTGGGACTGAATGTCGTTGTCCAGTTGAAGGTGAAACTATCATCGCTGCCACTGCCCGGTGTACCAGGGTGCCTGCTTTGGTTTTCACCATACGTGAGCGTTGTATTTGTGCGTACATCCTCTACTTTTAGTAGAGAGGGATGATAATGGTGAACGAGGTAACAAAGTGCCCGGCCATCCGAGAACGACACAGTAAAATTCTCTACCTGTACAAGTAGCAATAAAAATGTGTACATTTTTATACTTAACGGTTATGTAGCGACTTTTTAACAAAATACCTTATTAAATTTAACCGTGCCTTGCAGTTTTTGTCCAATTCTAAATCCACTTTAAGTCTTCTATTAGCATGAATTTTATGAAATTATAATTTAATGCACTTACCTTCATACCATAATAGCTACAGACTGCCTGACACCACTTGAGAAGCAAACTTAACATTGGACTCTTAAAATAAACATCAGGCTCCATCGATTCCCTTCTGTCTCGTGGCAAACCTAGTTAAAAACGAGTTAATAGAAAGTTTTAAGGCCGGATGATAATTCTCCACTTATCACAAAAATAATGGTGATGTAACTGCACATGAAACACTGACACATTGTCGCACGTTACGAGGTCGTGCGTACAGTCGTGTTTGGAAAAAGCCTCGTCAAAATCGGGTCAAAATCATTGCATCATAAAATTATCTGAACGGTAACTTTACCCAGCATCGACGTGGATTTATCCAGATCATTTAGTAGTGCTTCGTACTGCTTTTGCAACTGAAGGTTTTTCCTTAGGAATTCCACTTCCTCTTTCAACTGATTTTCATCTATCAGACACTCCACCTGCAAGTATCAACATTTAGGATTTCCCCAATGTCCACACTCAAAGACTTTCACAATGGGTGTAAAATATCATTACTAAACTAACAGGACCGAATCAACCTACCTGGAAGTTAAAGATGATGTTCCACAGGAGTAATAACGTCTTCTCTCTGTGACCATCAACAATGTCACGAGGGCAAATCTTACCACCTGATTAGAAAAAGAAATTTGCACATGCCGTAAGAAAAGCAAGAATTTCGAATGCAGCAAACCATTCGAACGACAGCTTATTTAATAACCAAATGTTAGAACATCAAATTGTCATACATAAATTTTATTTCGCGCATACAAATCACTGAAAAATACGTATGCTAGTGCTTCATTAACTGTAATAAATGTGTATGGGAATACTATTCTATTACCTCTACTTGTGGAAAGATCTAATCCATGTTCTGAAATAGCTTTAAATGCAACATCTGCATTGTGTATTTTCTGTAATCTGCTTATAGCTGGTACCCTCATCTGAGTGGTCAGGGCCCATCTTTTGCTCAACATTTCTATAACTCTCCTGTGTGATAGAAACGTGAATGAAAATGTAATTTTCCAAAACAATAAAATGTAATAAGTGCAAAAAAGTAGGCTCCTCATTTTCACTTTCCTCCAATAAAATATGATAAACTTACGTGAGTCTTACTCCATCTCGAAGATCTGTTGCCAGACACGACACAGCATAATCAAACTCCTCCAAGGCTGTTTGGGTGTGTTTGATTGTGTATCCGAGGTAAGACAAGTGGCGCGTAAGATCACCCTCCCCTCGCAAGTAGTCACGGGCAAACACCAACAACAAATCACGGCTTGACTACGAAAAGAAACAGCATGATAAAATCCCAACATAAACGTACAAAATGAAAATACAACATTTACCATTGTCTATAAATAAGTATGTAATATTTTTATTTTACCTTAAACTCTGCATCTTTACAAAACAGACAAGGATCGTGATCTACGAGTCTGGTTGTCTTGGCATGATCCAAGAAGTGCACCAACAAGAGAAATTTCTTCAATATATGCTGTGCTATAGCCTCATCGTATCCTGTAGTCGAAAGAACAAATAAAATTTTACCATTCGTGTACTTTATGCTAAGGTAAGAATTCTTCATTTTGAAATACTTTCTAAGTTTCCCTTTAATTCTACAATTGTCGTGTGCAAAGACTTTACCTGGTGCATAAAGATGAGGTACAGTTGGGTGTGCAAAAGCTTGTGCTGTATCTGGATTTCCCAGTAACCTCGTAACAATAAACCTGGACATCCCGATTATATCAACGTTTGATTCTATTGGCAGGATTTCTCCAAAAATTGTCTGTAAGAGTCATATGGATTATGGTTGAGTAAATAGTACACTCCTCCCCGGATATATCGATATCGCTTATATCGATATCCCGCTTATATCGATACTTTTTTCCGCACCAAATTAATAGACCCTCATATTAATTGTTCCACTTATATCGATATCCCGCTTATATCGATGCTATTCTCCCGCACCAAAAATATCGATATATCCGGGGACAACTGTATTTTGCCCCGAATTAAAGAGAATAAAGTCAGTCATATTTACTTGTACATTTATCAAAGTTCATTATTTGTCAAAATAAGTACCTCCAAGCCTATCCTCAACCAGAGAGGGTTGTAGGAGAGAATCATGTCCAATAACTTTTGTTTGATTCCCAGATCTGCATGTATCTTTCTATCTTCTCTTACTGCCAGGCGACGAGTTTCGATCTCAATTTCCAGTTTCCTATCAAATGAGAAATAAATTTCGTAGAAGTACACTTAAGTTTTCATGCATTACCCAAACTCGGCGACAGCATAACGTCGTTACCATAGAACCTGTACTGAGCGGTACCCTAAAATGCCGATAGATATGCCATACGAAACAGGTAAAATAAACATAAAAACATATCAAGAAATTGTTTTACAACAAACTGCCGTAAAAGGCAGATATGTCGTACAAAAACGTGCCGCACAAACCAGTTCTACTGCATGTGTTATCTACAAGTAAATATTAAAACCCAATCCTTTGATTTGCACTTACTTGATAATTTTAGCATTATCTTCGGTCTGAAACATTTTACATGCATTCCTTCGAAGTCTGTTCAGCCGTCTACTGGCAGCATAAGTTCGGAATGAAATCACCTCCTTTGTAGGTGCCAACTTGGGATTAGACTGAGCATCCAAACAGAGTTTGCCTGCATCAACTTGAATAGAAATACAAGCTTGAGAAACAGTGTTACACATTAATACATATCCACAATTAGTTTATGACTGGTCTCCCTCGACATTTCTCTTAATTTTGTAAAGTAGTTGGCTCATTTGGCATATATGCCAAAGAGCCTATAGAATCATGAAGTGTCCGTCATCTGTCGTCATCCTGCATTGTTGTCAGCATTGTCATCTGTGCAGTCACCCTGAGCACACTATTGATCATAGAGACTTCATATCTTACACACATATGCACCTATGTC
>JBCAUI010488725.1:0-13598 GCA_038406195.1 Haplosyllis anthogorgicola
GCGGTTCTCGCGTAATTGCCATTTTCCCCCCAGTGATGGGGGGCGAGCTGGGGCCTTGATCTCTGATCAACTCGTTTACAGTTTTTACATATAAATTCCAATTCTAAATCACAAAATCAAATGAAAACTGTTCAGTTGTTGCCAAACATGTCCTGTTTTCCGTGCATGCAGTTCATTTTGTCTTGTAGTCACTCATTTGTCGTCCCACCAACTGATTCACTTACTCTTGCACTCCAAAACGTCATGATGATATATTCGCCTCTAGTTAGAGTAAAGACTGTACTTATAAACTGTGTGAAAGGGATGTCTTTCTGTTAAAATGCAGGATCTGTCCTTTGGCAGGGAGTGCACATGGGTAACACAACTCCATTGGTTGTGGCTATTGGCAACAAGTACACAGATCCTGATTGGTCGGCTCTGGTACCAATCTCTCATATTCACACTTTGTTGCTGACATGACACGAAGTACACATTGGTATCATGTCCTCATGACATGTTGTTATTGGCAACATCCTATCACTGTTATAATCACATAGTGGTAACAATTCCTTATTGGCTGAATTTGGTAACATATCCTTGGTGGTTACCAATCTCTCATTGCCATGTGCACATCTTGTGACTGGCTCCTTATTGGTTTGTAATGGTACCACTCTATCGGTCATGTGATCACAGATTGGTAGCAGATCCTTATTGGCTATTCTTTCATTGGCTCCTGTTACATATGTAGATAAGGTATCTTGGCTATCAATCATAGACTCGGTACCTCCTGGTTTAAGTTGTTGTATCTCCCACAAATGCGCAAAACCATAGTCACTGATATGTACCATTCCACCATCATTGGTCACGTGACCTCTGTCCGCCATCTTTGAATGGTGACACTTGTTTTTCTGTGATGTGTCAGTCAGGAAAATATTGCTGTCTTGAAGGCCGCTTTGTCTTCGTCTAATTCTAAAACAATAATAATAAACAAAATTATGATTCTTTTCCAACGGGGGTGTCAGCTCTTGATATTTATATCAATTTGAGAATATTTGAAAACAAAGAAATGTATGATGTGCTGTTTAACACAACTTGAAATTTCATTGTTCGAAAAATATTGTTATAACAATAAAGTGAGGAGCAGCTGATATAAAAAATGACATCTAGAACTAAACTTGACCACTTTTTACTGACCTTCTTTGACAAAACATGACGCTGAGAAGTAGCAGTACTCCCAGTCCAACTCCTAATATCACTCCAACCAAGATGGCGACTAACAAACCTGTTCAAATGAAGAGAGTAAGTTCAAAACAGCTAATTTGAAAATATAGAATAAGAACACACAAAGACAACACAATGTTTGCATATCAAGAAATACTCAGGAACGAGAGAACTTCAGGGTGTAAAATTAACCCAAGATTACAGATAGCCGATCCTCCACGGAAAAAGGTATTGAGCTCTGGTGAGATACAAAGCGTTAACAATGCACTTTAAAATGTTATGTAGTAGTAGGAAACACATAACTCACCATAAGGCAGGGCGGAATTTGCTCCCATGAATTCTGCAGCTCCATTACTAACTGCTGAAACAGGAATATAAGTTATAGTAGGAAGGTTTTAGTAAATTAGGATCAGCTATTGACGTTTCTAAAACCGTCAAAAGTTTTTCTTTATTTCATGTCATGAAAGTACATATTCAGATCATATTTATCACATAAATGTAAAATATTGATAAAAAGTCTTGATCTTGTTTACAGATGTTTTTATTTATTAGTAAAGCAACTCTAGTCTCATTGGAGATACAATTTCCACTTAATAGACGGCTAAAACAATGCTATACTTCAAGCCAATTGACCAATAGAATAGAATGCGCTGCCACGTGATTTTTGCAGTTGTTACCCAAGAGACTAGTGCCTCAGCCTGAAGATTTCCAGACTGCAAGAAGAGGATTCATCAGTACACAAAAACGGTATCAGGAATTTAACGTAGTATCTCAGGGGAGCTCCCTTATATTCCTTATGTACACAATTAATAGGATTTTTGTGTAATGAGCATCTTGTAACAGGCCGTAAAGATCTACCGGCCTACTTCAGGAGCCTCTATTGCATTTTAGGCTTTCCGCATTTTGTGACACCCTCCAAGGTACAGACAGACTAAACGGATCAGAGACTGAGACAGTGCCGTACTTAACGGAAAAGTATCCCGCCCTCACCTTATTAACCGTGAGTAATGTGACGACACATTGGTAAGTAGACAGACAATCCACTTCAGATAATTAAGGAGCAGTTTCATTACTACTCATTCATTGCCAGAGATAGACTGTACACCTAGCGTACTGTCCACAATATCTATAATCACTGAACTGCAGTCGCCCTGTGTTACAAAACACCCAATGTATTTGTTACTCTGTGGTGATTTCGCGCTAGAAGATGCCGCCCTCTGTATATGCTCCATGGGACATTAATGGGGCTTTTCGATATTGCGATAACATTTGGACCGCGCTCCTTCAAAAACAAATACATTGGGTGTTTTCTATTGCTTGCTCTCTTAGATTAGTAAAATGAAAAACATATTTCATTCTTGTTTCATATAAATTAACTCAAGTATGTTCTTTTAGCAAAAACATTCACTTCTTAAAGACTACGTGATTGCTTTCCAACAAATGTAGATCTAGGTTTGAAATAGTGATTTCGCAGCAAAATCAAAATGTTATGCCAATTTCATAAATTTCAAAACATTTTTTCAAAAGGAGGACTGTCTTCATTTTGTTTTGTTTTTTGTTGTTGTTGTGGAACAGGACCAGCATTGGCTAAAACAATTTTGTTGCAGAATACAATTAATTTGGCCAGATAAAATTATTTTGTATTAGTACCAACCCATTGCAAACCAAATTAAAAAGGTTTTTATCTTTCAAAGATAACTGTTCTGATATTTATAAATTCCTACAGATGAGTATTGACTTGTTATTATTGATTAACTTTGGACTCAACAGATTAATAGATAACCGGGATAATTATGCTGTATTGTGCTTTTTCACCGTCTTAGCTCAGCAGACTATATATTAGATAACCTAGGTAACGAGAGGAATTACCCGTAAAAGCCGGGTAAAAAGTCTATCACGTGGCATATCACGTGGCCTGTCAAGCGGCACCTCACCTCCCTTGGGGGGGGTCCATCCCCATACCTCATCCCCAACACCTCATCCTCACCTGGGGGGTCCATCCCCATACCTCATCCCCAACACCTCGTCCTCACCTGGGGGAGGTCCATCCCCATACTTCATCCCCAAGACCAGGTCTTCACCTGTGGGGGGGGGTCCATCAGAAGTCTATCAACGCAAAGCGTGATAGACTAACGAGATAATATAACATGCGTTAAACAGATGTTCCTCATGATTTCCATTGAGAAATAACAAAATGTCAGCACTAATGGTTAAAAAAATTACCATGTTGTACTGTTGTTTTGAAATAGAAGGATGCCTGTTTTCCGTTGAAGGTAATAATGTTAAGTAGACCTACAGAGTAAACGCTAAGAACCTCTTAAATTCCAAGGGCCGTGTAGAACATATTGCCCCCAGCAAATGTTAAGCTACTGAGCGACATCAGTAGATAATCCTTTAGCAATGTGTGAAATTCACATCTTGGTAGTTCAACATTTGGGCAACATTTCTGGGAATAGACTGTCAATGGTAGTGTTTAAATACTGCTCCTGGGCTTGCGTTTTATCTGATAATCAATATATGTATGCGATATAAAGATCTTCAGAAGTAGAAGGAGTGTGAAGTCTTTCTTGGTTTCTGTGTAGTTAGTCATTTTTATATTTATAAACACTGGATTGTGGAGTGGTTTGTGAAACTGCATGTCACCATTTAGAAGTTGCAAAAACGTGGGTATGAAGAACGATGGCCTAAAATTTAAGAGAGAACGAATCAGCAGGGCAAAACTGGGAGGATATGGTCAATAAACCGATGTCACCTATGGATTACTAATTATGTGGATTTCTCACCCGATTGATTTTCATTCTAATTTCACACTAGACGAGAGAAACAGATAGTCTTTGTTCAAAATTAAATCAACCCCCAAACAATTTTCATTGTCTAACACATTGATGTTTCAATTTGCTTTAATATTACGTTAATATTTAATGCGATAATTACATAATTATCAGTTTCATTATTCATGCAAATAAAGCGAAATACGTCGATTTTTGTGGTGCTATCTGCCTTAAATCTTTAATTGAAATTTTGAGTGGCAATGGAACGGTAACAATGTACATTACGTTGTTCCCTTGATACTCAGCTTAAATGTACCATTGAGAATCAAACAGTGTGTTATTGCCTGACTGTCAAATATGAATTGTTGACTTATTCCTCGGGGCTTTACTGCTATGACAAGTGAATGTAAAATGGAAGTAATAACTAAATGTGAAACTGCCATTAAATGATATACCCGCCATGAAGGCAATAGCCACGTTGCGGGGTCAAATGATGAAAATGTATCACCGAATTTGATATTGTAGAGCAATATTTTCCTTCCAAAATTTTATTATGATGATGATAAATGTAAGATTAGGTAAAGTAGATCAGTTTCTCAAACAGACCAAAGCTGTATATTTGCTTTACATTGCTTTACAAAGGATCAGAATAAAACAGCCATAATATTGACATAATAGTTGTGTTAGGGACGATGCTGGTGATCTTCAATTATATGGCAGATGAATTGGCACCTATGAATGGTAATTGTTAGGACGATGACACCATAAATCAATGGTTAATACACAGGTTGTTATCGCTAATAATAGTCAACACTTTCAACACTTTCAACACAAAGTGTAAGATCACGGATCTGTCCTTGTCGCTGAAGGGGAAATCAAGCAAAGAGATTTTTACGTGTTTCTACTCTCAGAAATATCATGTGATTATATCAAAAACATTCTTTGATTTAGACCATTCATACTGGTTTATGTGCATATTATAACTGTAAAATTCATAGCAGGAAAAGGTACGCTAAGCTGATCAATATTTTAATGTGCTGCTGCAAAATATAAAAAACACTAATCCGACAAGTAACATTGATTGTTAATTTGCGTCAACCGTCTCGAATGTTTATTAGGAAACCCCGGTAAGGAAGTATTGGAATTTCGTGTTGCCTGGGGCTAGGACTAGTGTCAAAATGATTTCTCTGAGACTGCGACAGATACAGCTTCAAAGTATGATATTAACACACCGTAATGTGCAAATCCTTTATTTCGGTCTTTCTTTTCTGCTAATGTCTATCCGTTTATCTGACTCAATTGTTTATGTGTTTATGTTTAGACCATTCGAAATGAAGTAAACTGTGGTTGAACATTTTAAGAGCACATTGGGTAAGGAATCAATTTTCATTGCTTTGTAAATTTTACACGTAAATTAAAACCATATGTGACAACCTCAACGTTGTCCATTAGACCTTTCACTTTTTGATTTTTATTGAATACACTTTTCTCATATGGAATTCGGTCATGTGAAAATCGTATAAATGGATACATAGAAAGCTGATAAAACGTGTGAAGGGTTAAAACTGTCATATCGTTAGGATAGCAACAACAGAGACTAATGAGTTGCTTATCAAATATTAACGATGTACTCAAAAAACTGGTTTCTTTATTATGTGTGGCATTTATACATTAGGGTGCATTACAATGCTTTTGAAAGTGCCTGAGCCAGACATTTTAAAAATTACTGAACTTGCTTTAAATAAAAAGTTACTCCATGTATGGAGCTGCATTGTGCTGCCCGTGAGTGATCTGATTTGCAAAACAGTTTATACACAGGCCACATCATGAGCAGATAAGTGACAAAAACACTGAGACAGCCTTCAAATCAAGTTGCCTTCTAAGTGAAATTGAATTATGATGTAATGAATATTGATCCTTACAGATCTGCAGTTAAAACATCAGAAAGGGGTGAAAATGAAATAGAATATTGATAACCTTTTTAACAATCAATATAATGTTGATATCAAACTGTTAAATCCTAATTACTTTCGAAAGTCGAGCCTTTAGAGTGGAATAAGACAGGAGAGCTTTTCTAAAAATATAAAAAACGGGTTATTTGATTTGGGGCCCTAAAGATCATGTAAGAGGAAACAAATTTATTTAACACAGAATCTCCATTACTTTTATAAATAATGCAGAATAAAATGAGGCAATATACATATTTTAAATTAAATGGTCTATCAGTGCCCATTGAATTGTGTGTCAATCGAATTCAGTTGCAATAGTCCTCCTATGAATACAAAATAATGACTTTCTCATTCTTATTTTGGGTCATTTGTTAAGATTAGGTCAAATTATGAGGTGCTACTCTGTCAATATAAGGAAATTAGTTTTCTGACACCAGGGCTAATTGAATCCGTATTTTCTCTTTATGAGGGAGACCTCTTTTAGACGGATCTGTTATCTGCAGTCACTAGGTCAATTACTGTCATAATCTATCAAAATGCGTCAGTTTTAACGTAAAGCCGTTTCCATAAAATTTGAGGAAATCCAGTGATTGAGTCCGGACTTTGACAACACTGCAACCTCAGTTCGTAGCACTAATATTTATAGTATAGTAATAAGTGCTGTGTTGTGAGGGGAATATGAAATTTATCGTTTGTTTAGGGCCACAGCAGAACAAAACTTAACTCACTTTGTAACGGGAGAAAATTATTTTGCTGCAACATGTGGAACTAGATTCCTTCGCTGGAAATAATTAGACCATAGAATAGTAATACTTTGATTATACAGCTTTCAACAAACATTGCATGTTAGCTTAAGGCAATAAATATTAAAAAGTAGCAGGAACATTTATTTTCCTGTCAAGTGATATGACAAAGTTGTATTGTATCCTGTAGTTTTTTGTGTAACTTTCATTTCATCTCTTGCAGCCTATTCATTCCACTCCCTATTGTAGCCAGGTTCCTCTGGGATAAGTCAACCTCAATATTTACATTAAAAACCAATAACATGGTGTTTGAAACTCAGTGACTTTTCTGAAAGTATTGACTGATGCAAATATTTGATGAATCTATTATATTTCTCCAGAGATATTTTACTGTATTATTACATTTACTGTAGTTGCGTTCAAAAATGCAATTAATGTGAACGAGAGATATCAACTTTTTGCTGTGAAAGCCTAATGCATTACCTGCACCTGACAATTAGTCATATTGAACAGCCATTTTAAAACCAGGATGAATTAGGTTAAAACTGTTAATGTGTGGATAATTTTAGGATTACAGCTACTGTCTTTGTTATGAGACAATCACAGAAAACTATTATCTATCGACGTGATGTTTAATTTCTTTTGTGACACGTGTTATTATTGATGATATATTATTTACGCAATTGAATTGCAAGCGGAAGATTGCAGACTGTTTTGTTGGTGGGTGTAGGGACCGTGCTTCAATATGATAAGAAATAGAACACCACAGACTGAAGTGACCCAGCTAGATAAATGAACGGCTGTGAGACTGCTTCCAATGTGATAAAGGAAATGATTATTGACAGGAATTGTCTTGTGAATTGATTTTAATAAAGGTATTAGTTTTAACCACATTGCCTCATAAACTTTGAAGTAGTGTTTCCAGTTTTAATCAGAAAATTCTCCATGCAACAGTATCGATTACAAAGCTAATTTATTTCAGGTATTTCTCTAAAGTACATTTTTATTTTTGCATGTAATATGCAAGATAAATATTTCTGTTGAAGCCTATTTGGTATTTGTTGACGCCTATTTGGTAATGTCAGACACTGTGAGAGAGAGAAAAAGTTGTTACTGTGTATTGATGTCTTTGCTGAGATTAGGTCAAATCTGCAGAGTGAAGACCAGCCAAAATCTACTTTCCAATTTTAGAATTGACTTTGTCACTGTGCCATAGAGGATGGATATTTTTTGCCAGTCAAGACACTTTCACTGATAATACAGTAAAGGTTAGTCATGTTTGTGGAGCTCCTATCCTGTTAGTCATGGATAAGGACAGCTTTTCCTCATGCAGCAAATAATGCGATCACAAGCCAATGTAATTTTATCCCAATTGCCTATATTGTGTTAGACCATAGGAGAAGTGTCCAAAAGTCTGTAAAGCTGCTTTGTTAGCCGTTCAAAATAAATTTGACAAAACGAACTTTACATTCCGTTTCAGTCATCTTGTGGGACTTGAGTTTAAAAATGATAACTTTCAGAGATATATTTGGAGTCGATTTGATGTATTAATGCTAATTTGATAAAATTATAGGCCTGCTTGATTTAAACATGCTTTAAAAATAAATGTTTGACGTTTCCAAAATGGTCCATCAATAGTTTCAAATGATGTGACAGAATTTCAATTTCTAGCCTTTTATTACTATTGAGTCAATATACGGATTTATTGCCATCAGCCATTCCACAATTTAAAAGTGATAAATATGAGGCGGGATAATGGCTTGATATGGGCTTTAGCAGCTGGATTCCAATTTTATAGAACTCGCTGATATTGCTTCTCGATCTGTGTGGGGAATAATTTTCCATTATACATTTAATAATGAGGCCTGCGTAACAAAGGGATATGAAAAACTTGACCTTTTTTATCTTGTGCAGTAGAAAGTGGGAAATGCACAAAGATAGCCGTATTGCCATAAAATACTGTATTTAGATTTTATTGTCAATATGAACTCTTCCCGTACTCAACATTCTAGTCACTTATCAAGAATAAATGCAGCACCTATTCTCCTTGTTCCTAAATAAGGACATTTGGTACAAAACTATTGAAAAAATACAGAAGTTGTAAAGTTCTAGAATTTCATCTTCTTGGTCCTTATCTTAAAACTCATATTTGGGTGCCATGGCCACGTATGTCCCACCCTTGCTTGCGACAGTACACGCGCATGCCTGATAACTTTATTTAAGAACGCATTTACCGCTTTCATTTTGTATGCTTTCAGAATCCGATGAGTATTGCGCTTCCGAGTCGTTTGATGCTTCCTGTGGCCCAAGCGAGGCTATATTAATGGAGAATGCGAATTATGGACGAATGGAAGGTGGTCGTTGTATAAGGTGACATGTTTATCTTTTTATTTGGATTACAACTCCTGTTGTCCAAATCAAATTGTGACAAAAATTTGCGTGTTATTAAACACTTGATCTGATCCCTGGGGACCCGGGGGGGATTCCCACACTGCCAACCATCAAATGGCTCCACTTCTCCATGTGGATCACAAACATGCTGCAACTCAATAGTGGAAAGAACAAGAGACCTGTTCAGCTCCCGAAATTCATATTAGTTTTGGAACAATACCACACCAAAAGCACAGTACGGAATTCACTTGTTCTCTCTTTTGTTCTGTACGTTTTCAAATTAATAGGGATTTCAGGAGCAGATGCACATTTAGCATGAAAGATATATTTTTACTGTGAACGTAACAATAAATTTGACCAGTGTCGTTGTCCTTTCCTACATAACAAACAAACTGACGCAAATAATGTAGTAAACTTTTAACTGGATCAGTACACGGGATTCGTATCAGAAGTTTAACAATAGCGCATCAAAAGCACAACGTGAAATTCTTTCGTTCTCTCCTTTGTTCTCTTCGTTTCCAAAATGATACGATTTCTGTATACTGATTTGACATTATTTCTGCTGAGCTCAGTGCAATGATCTGTTTTGTGCTTTAGATTACACAACCATTTTCAAGTTCTCAAAAACAGAAATGTCACACAGTTTAAATTTATTTAAATTAAAAATTAGAACAACTGACATAGCAAGCCCACTCCTACAAAATAAAATGAAGATAATCAGATCATGTAGAACTAAAGTTTGTTTACAAACTAAGGTATAGAAGCAAGAATTAATTTTTTCTGCAGGACGACCAATGTTGGCTATATTAGTATTTATAAGTTATGATGCTAGTGACTTTTTGCTCCTATTAGTGAATTTCTATAAATCAAAATTATTTGCTAGATTTAGGAAAGTACTAATAACAATTAGCCAATATGTAAAATTGACCTAATTTGGCGGGTAATATCAGTTGAAAAATAATAACTTTCAAAATAATTTTAATTGACCATTTTAAAGAAGTATAGTATAATTCTGTGCATAGATAAAAGGAACAAATGAAATGTCAACCGCTTAAAACATTCTGATCAAAGTAAAACGATTAGCATAATTTTTGTGCTCACCGACTTTTATGGTCTGCAAATTATCTAAGAAAGGTAACAAGAAACTTCCTGAAATCTTGGAGACATCTTGTACCGTAACATAAAGAAGGTTGTAATATGATTATGTTTCATATCTGCAAAAATGCCAAGCGGATAGAATAACTAATGTTATTAAATTTATTTCAAACAGATCAAATAAAATATTAAATGTCAGAGATCTTAAAAACGTATGTCAGTTGATAAATATGTAATAACAATGGAAGGATGGTTTATTTGATTCGTGAAATATGAAACGTCAGGTGTTAAATAATTCAGTTTCTGTGGTATTATTACATTGCATTACTCATTTGGCATATTGTTCATTTTTCAGTGCTGAATATGAACATTCAATAGGGTGCTATGCTGATGTTATGGCCTACATGGACAGTAAATGTTCTGGAAGGCAAACCTGCACGATCCTTATAGCTACGTTAGAGGCAGTGGCCCAACCGTGTGACAAAGACTTTAAATCCTACTTACAAGCTACTTATAGTTGTGTACCAGGTACAAACCTCTCATTGATGATATTCAAGGAGAGACGGTGTAGATTCAAAATCGAAAGTGAATCTGTATTAGATCTAAATAACACTGGAATTAGTTGATTCAAAATTGTAATATCCATGCACGTATTTCACGCATTTTCGATCACACATTGCTCAGTCCGTCAAATGCACACTAAGCGTAAAAATATAACAAAAATAAGTGACCAAATAGTTAAATATAAATATATACATGAAATTAGCACGAGTAATTTCTATAATCATGAAAACTATTGCTACAGAGCTTGTTTTAATTTCAGTATATCCAACTCTGCCACAGACTTGTCGCGATGGTGATACAGCTGTAAACCATGATAACTCCGGTTACATCGCTACTGGCCTTCTAGAACAAGATATGGCTGGACTCTTGTGTCGCTGGTCCATTCAGGTACAGTGTATCTCCTCTTTAGTGTTCTATACTACAGCAACATGTGAATGCGATTTTCACTTTACAACAACGATTCAATGTTTGACATCAATGACTAAAAAGAGACTCTACAAAAACAAGCGTACACATAACAGTCTGTAAATGAATATATATTTTATCACATGTGCAAAGTGTTCTTTAAGTTTAATCACTTTTTATTTTAGGTTAAACAAGGACAGGGTATATCTCTCTCCTTATTCGCCTTTGATCTGATCTCCCTTTTGCACTGGGATGATATCACAAGTTTAGACAGCCACGCGTGCCTGATGACAGTGATCATAATAGAAGGATCGGAGAGAACCAATGTAGATGTTTGCGATATCCGTGAGAGAGAAAAGGAAATTTACGTATCAACAACCAACCACATTTTAGTAGAAATTAACTTCGGACACGATACAAAACAAATACCACACTTCTTGCTCAAGTACAAAGGTAAATAAATATACTGTTGGTCTAATATTGGTTTCAAGTAATATTTTTCAAATGTGACCAGTTTGAGGATTTGAATCAGGTTTGTGGCTTCCCTCGACTGGAAACTTGACGTAAAGACGTTAAACCTCACTGTACACTTCGCATATACTATTAATCACTAATAGATGGTAAAATAAATGAATAAATTCCGACAAAGATCTCTACCGTCTTACCTTCCCCTTAAATCTTAAAACAAATTTTCGATAAGTCACATACCTTTAAAAATGTATGCCTAAAAAAATATTTTTCTTATAATTTTAGGAGTTGGGTGTCCGGATTTAGAGCCAATAGGAAACATGTTGGTCAAAAGAAAAGGAGATCATCTGTTTCTACGATGTAATGAGACAAATCAAAATTGGTTTTTAACATGTCGTGCGGACCAGTGGATTGGAGACGTTGGCAACTGTTCCTCAGGTAATAACCGAACATAAACAGTAAAACATGCCTTGTGATATGCCCCGGTTAGGGAACAATGTTGATACTGACGAAGAGATTAAACTATCCAATACTTAGCCTCCGGTTGAGCCTTGCTCCTTTAATGCTTCCAGTTTGACACGATATTTGGATGGAGGTAGTAAAAGTCAATGCCAAGTCTGGAGGTCAATCCGGCTTGTGATCCTCTATTAAAGATACAGGGTTCTTCACTTTTGCTGGAGGAATGTAATGTGAACATGTGTACACTGCTTTCCTCTTTGAAATGTGAGAACAATTCAATGAAGCGCACCTGCCAACAATGAATGTGATCAGCTAATTCACAAAACTAGTTTTCTAATTACCTTAGCCAAATTATAGTACTCATCAATGAAAGAGACATACTGACGTTATGTAATTAGGTCCTATCTATCGCATGCTAGCTCTACGTTTTGGGTGTGTACTTTCAGTTTGGCTTGTACGATTAAAAGCATATGGTTGCATGTCTTTTGACATTTACAGCTGTGTTTTATATAAATTCAGTGGTGCTAATGTTGTTAATGGAATTAGCCACCACGCGTTTTTTTGACACTCTGAACTTTATTGACAGTTTCTCATAATATCTAAACAAAATGCTTCTCTCACTAAGTAATACGTGCACACTAAAAGTCACACTCTTCTGAGGGTTCAGAAAAAAAATTTCCGTCGCTTTTTAGACTTATCCCTTTTCTGAGAAGCAACAAACCAAAATATGTGTGATATAGAATGTATAATAATGACCTTGTTGGAATGATGAGGTAAAAGAATTCCATCAGTTTCTTGTGAATCCAAACAAATCAATGACACTTGAAACAATGTCAATATTGGAGAGTGCACAAAGAAGCTGCCAAAAGCGGAACATCTGTGCAGATGGGGGAGTTAGACATAGATCAATTATTTATCAGATCGGACATCATTTCTCAATTTTCATGGGATTACATCAAAGACCGTGTGGTATTCCTAATGTCATCGTATTAATATTAAAATAGGGATTGTCACGAAGTTTTCGGATCTCATCCGTATCCCTTGTTCTTGGCACACCTGCGTAATCAACCAATTATACCAAAATTAAGTTATGCAAACATGAAAGAATTGTGCTAAAGAAAGCCAATTTTATCTTTTGTTAAATATATACATTTTACCTATGCATGCGCAATGTTTAACTAGTTAACTAGTGGTGCATATATACCTATACTTGCTAAGCTCTCTCTATGGCTGCCACAGCCCACCCATACAAAATGTGGTTTGAATCATTTTAGTAGGGTTCTCGGGTTTGCCCCTCGCAAATCCATGAACTTGAGACATTTCTTACACATACAGTAAAAATAAAAGTCTCTTATATCAAGGGATGAAAGATTGCCAAAATGTTAAATATCTCAACAGGGTAAACTTTCGTTGAAATAGATTCCTCTCGGACGTTTTGTTTTGATGGGTAGAAGAATTCATGTCAATCCGATAGCAATTTACTTTACAAGTAAGTACTTTTCAACAGTATCACACTGTCATCTTCAGCTTGGAAGAATGATTTTTGACCTAAA
>JBCAUI010488836.1:0-45626 GCA_038406195.1 Haplosyllis anthogorgicola
CCCCCCCCCCCCCCCCCCCCCCCCCCCCCCCCCCCCCCCCCCCCCCCCCCCCCCCCCCCCCCCCCCCTCCCCCTCCTTCATACACCCAGTTTTGACTTCATGGACGAATCACCTTGCCATTCACAGTAGTCTATCAATGCAAAGCGTGATAGACTAATAAATGGTATCTTGCGACGTTACATACGCTGGCGGTTCCAGGATATCTCACAAGGGCGCCAACATTGGAGCGCCCTAATTCTTACCCATTTTTTTGGTTAGAATTCACCATAAACTGCATGAAAATGATGAAATTTTGGGCCGTACGGGGGCGCCAGCCTCTGACGCCCCCTTAGATCCACCAATGATAAAGATTTAAAATAAAGTGCAACTTACCTCTCTCTTCCTGAGCCCAATAATGCTTAAAAAATTGAATTTTTGATTTCCTTATAAAAACTACTGCACAGCTTTAGGGAAGTTAAACCACAAAATATCATAATGCCTCAAATGACAATTTTCCCAATTTTTCCGGTGGGTGTTACATTCCATGATACACATAAATGTGTACACATTGATAGGTATAGTAATATCACGCAATTTAACATGTATGGCATAGTTAAATATCTTATTTGCTCATCATAGTGCAATACTTTAGTTCAACATTAATTTTGGCAGAGAAATTGGACCCAATGTGATGATTGACGATGTGTTCTTTAAAGTAGTAAAAGTCACGCTATTGCAATACAATATTTCCTGGCAATCAAGTCAAAGTTAATGCCAGTCTAACATGTATTCAAAAGTGTAACACACTGTCACACTAACATGTGAATGGTAAAAAATCCCCATATTTTGATTTTTCTGGAAAAGACAGCTACTGATTCAGAAATTTGTTGTGGGAGCGGAGAAAGTACGGAGTACCTGTTTATACATTTATGATTCGAGTTTATCTTATGGGGCCGCTGGCGCCCACTGTTTCGGACTTGGGCTGTTTCTGCCCGTAGTTTTTAAAGCTGATGTGGTTCACTCACTTGAGGGATATGATCCATAGAATCGCTTTCGATTGGTACCCGTTTTCGACTCAATAGAAACGTACAGTGAAAAAAACGAAGCCTCTTGGTCCTGCACAACGGCCTTCATTTAAACATGTTCAAAAGGGGGCAAAATAAATTAAATTGTTAAAGTATGCAAGATCATTACAATGTCTCGGGTTTATATTCACCTCAACCGCATGATCTTTGTCATATTGGATGATCTACTTGTATAAATCGCCGAGCTATTAAACAGGAAAACATATTACAAACGTTACAGTTTACTACACCTACAATTCAATTATTTCAAGGCAATCGTCTCTTTTATCAAACAGTCAGGTAAATGCGCACTACTGGCCAGTTGCAGATCCAGAAATTGGACCGATGGCCCCTCCGGCCTAGCACGGCGGTCGTCATTTTTTGGTTTGTTTTAACAGAGGTTCATCTAGATCCGCTACTGAACCGATAACAAAACAGCAACACACTATCAGGATAGAAGCAGTTTATTGGTCTTGATTGTAGGTGTCCATGGTTACAAAGTCTTCGAAAATTCCATTGTGATGAAAGAAAAATCGAAAGAAATTGTACTTTTTTTTAACACACGTTCGTCTAACAAGAAAAACTTCGAAATAATCTCGCTTACACTTCATACCATTTCAGTACCTTAACACACAGACCTTGTAATCAGGGGATTTAAAATCTCAAGCTGTATATTATTTAGACTTGGGAATTTTAAGTTACTCTAGTCTCTAGTCGACCAATATATCTACACACAATCTAATACATATTTTATTATACAGTAAAAATCATATACACATGTATCAAAACCTCAACAAAAATCTCGGTTTATAAAATTAAAAAAGTATAAAACGTACAAAAGGACTAAAAGACAGTGTAGAAAATCACTTTGTCTGCAGTAGTCATTCTAATGAGAGCAAATTCTATCGGGTCTTGAAAATTTGAGTAATGAGATGATTGGCAGTTACGGGCTTCATTTTAAAGGTAACCGTCCAAAATTTGGGGTTTCATGACATCTGTGCCCATTAAAATGACAACAACACTGTAAAAATTTGAAAGAACACAATCATCACAAGGCAGCTCCATACTGATTTTGCAATGAATCGTGGGATATATAGCAATCACAAAGGACTCTGGGAAATATTTTCAAGGGGTAATATAATGTTGAACTTCAGGTTTCACAATCGTGGACAGTCACAGTTTGTTAGTCTCTTATTGGTTGTTACGTCACTTTTGGTATTTGACTCGATTTGGGATCGGAGCCTCATTTCCAGTTGAGTAGTTGTCAAAGCTGGGTTTGTAGACTCATTTTGGGTTTAGTAGGCCTCCTTTTGGGTAAGCAGTCTCATTCCAAGTAGGTATAGCCTCTGTTTGAGTTCCCGCTCTTCATTTGGTAGTTTCATTGGTAGTCAATTCCTTTGTACTGTTTTCACCAAGTTTAAAATATTTACATAAATAGAGTTCCTGTACAATTTAGTATTTCTGCATGCACTCCTGTCTTTATCCTGGAGATTTATCCAGTTCAAGCAGCACTGCAAAACTGAAATCAGAGAAAAATTTAATGTCAGGATAATTACGGTATAAAGTTATAGTATGAATTATTGAATAGAATCTAAACTCTACATGCACAAAAAAGAAATTCAATGCAAGCAGTTATTAATACAAACTATGGTTGATTTAAAACTGAAACATCATACCTTCAATGTCATGAAAGAATCACACGAAAAAATCACACTGGAAAAATTCTATGTAATTCTGGAAGCAATCATTCTTAAAATTCCATGCAAGAGTGAAATCAGTGAATCAATGTTATAAAATTCATCAAGATAAAAAAAAACGAAGGAAGCAATGATAGAGAAAACAGGAAAGCGAGATACCGATTTGTAATTTCTTCGGAAAACGACTAATTATACCTGGTGATCAGTAGCGTGAAAAAATAATTGATGATGAGAAACGTACAGTACACATAAGCAAAACTTGAAATTGAGGTTCAATGCGAAAATAGAGCTCCACACTGACATGTTCACATGCAAAGGGTATCATTAACCAAGGTTTTACTCTCGTTAAGATGACAAACTCAAAATATGGAGAAAAGTCATGCACCACTACAATAAAACTATCAATGCCGTGCAAGTTGCAGTACTTTGGCCTCGGTTATTGTATATAATTAAATATTATCACGTCTAAACGATGCGACATTCTTGTTATTTCACAGGGCAAAAAGAGTGGTTTAACAGTTATATCTCATCTTCCAGTTGCTAACCTTTTATGTTTTTACGTTTGCTAAACCAAATGGTATTTCTAATTGAATCAATTGGTGTACCATCATGTATCTTTCTACATTCAAACTTGGCTGCTACTTTGACACTCATTGTACGTAAACACGACATGCTTCAAGCTTAAATACCGGTATGTCGGACTTACCTCTTGGCCGTCTCTCAACCAGAGTGTCTCGGTGAGCGGGATTCCCGAAGCCTTACACTCCAGGAACAGGGGCTCTCCCACCTTCACCCAAATATCGGCAAGCTGTGACACAAACTCGGGACGAGGCATTGTAGTTTCACTGCAAGACATACGATATGCCAAACGGTAAGTCATTTAAGCACTTTACTTTGCACAAGGCTGCACGTACAAAATTTAAACGTAAAAATCATGATTTTGATCATGGTTATCTAAACATAACAGAAGGCTTGTAACACTCTCAGTTTTGGAGACGTGGACCAAATCATTTATCGTATCCAAGTTGGGAATTTGCTGTATAACGGCCTGGTTGACCTTTCCACTTCGACCTTGACCTTACCTTGGCTTCTCTATCGCTTCCTCCTCTTCTTCTGACTCGCTCTCTGATCCAGAACTTGACTCGGATTCTGATTCAGATTCCGACCCAGATTCTTCTTCTGATCCAGACTCTTCTGACCCACTTTCTTCCTTGGATTTCTCACCAGAATCTGCGGCTTTTACTGTACCTTCCTCCTTTGACTTTTCTTCGCCTGAAACAAAAACACAGCACGTTAATAATTCGCTGCTTATTCCCCCTTTACTGTTATTGCAGTTAAGTTTTACTGAAAACTCCCAAGGCATTACACAATTCTTCCCAAAAACGTTTTAATATTTACAATTATTTTAAGCTATAAAATCATTGTCCTTTATTTCTATCATCTTTCTTTGATGTAATATATTCGAGTGGATGCGTGCAAAAATTGTTTGGGTTTAAAAATTGCCATGTACTGGAAAAGAAGCAGTTTTGGGTAATTTCCTTTCTACATGGATTTTTGCCATTGATGCGCAGGGATGAAGCGGTTCGAAGCTGTGTGCTTTCTTTCTAACGTTTCGATTCTTATGCGCACGATAACCTAACGCAGTGGAGATATGTACTTGTGCATAAACGCCTCAGCTAGGTAATGCTTAGCTTCAATTAGTATTCATCCAAACATCAACTGTTTCAGACACATATTCTAACTTGAATTTTAGATAATTTTACACCATATCCCTAGAAACTTATTATTGGGTATGGCGTAACTATATCTACATGAAAGATAAGCTACTTCTATGTTCGGAGCTTCCCTTTTGTAATCTAAAATAGTCCGCTCTGATCTTACCAGTCTAGGCTATGCATCATAGCATTATGCCAGCGTGGACTAGTTCAAAACAGAAGTTTCCGTGGGCCAGTAATGGTTACCTCTACGAATTTACAGCAATTACATGTTTTCTAGCAGATTTTACCTGATATCATTTTCCTTTCTTATTGAAGCTCAAGAATACTCTCTGTTTCCTGTTTACGATCGTTTGGGAAAGTTTTACACTTTAACATTTACTCTTTCATAACGTACATTTAGGTTCGGGGTTGAGTATTGGACGGAGAAGCAATTGCTGTATAATCAACAAACTTGTGACCTTTAACATAAAGTATAACGTACAATATCTTTGGGGGTTTAGGACAAAAGGAAGAAAGAATCATCTACAACTACAAGAAACAGAAACTGCGGGGAGTTTGGGACAACAGCCGCTGTAACCAAGCACTCGCACTGCGCCTACACACCTGACCGTATTTTGCTGTTTTTGCACCAATTTTGCGATCTACCCAGATTTTCTCAAAATTCCAAAAGACACACTTTAACAAAGGAAATCGCTCTGATTTGAAATGCTGGAGAAATGGGTCACTGGGCAGGGTGAATCCAGGATTTCTCTTTGTCGTTCAAGTAATTAGAGTAAAAACCCTCAAATATTGAAATAGAGTACCCTAAAGAAATTTTGGTCCTTGAAGGGGATGTTTGCCAGTGGCATCCCATTCAATCAGTCAATGTCGCACATTTGCTTTGTTAAAGTCACGCCCTTCGCAACTTGAGAACTCCCTACTAAGTGAACAGCAATATACGGTATTCCCATCTTTGTCATGGTACATTTGACCTTCACCTTCGAACTTTCTCTGGGAACTTTTGACTTCCGATTTTGTTTTAGTCGATGATGATTTTGTCGAACGTTTGGTAACGGTTCTGACAGTGACTTTTGAACCACTTGTTACAGAAGTGTGTTCTGTGGAACCTTCGGATATGGTAATTTGTTCGTCGGAACCTTTGGTTAGTACTGTAAATTGTGTTTTGTACAAAAAGAAAACAAATACAACTGAATACATCAAATTACAATAGAAACTCGTTTTCAGAACTTTTGCTTTGGGCGGACACTGGGTTCTTTGGTCATATCCAAAATTGTGATATTAACTGATACTTCTTTCGTATGCAGGAGGTATCAGTACATGATGTCCGTTCAAAGCCAGTTCTATTGTAAACGAACATTTAGCGAGAAAGAAGGCCGCGTACGTACAGAATAACAACATAAAATAACAATAATAATACTGTAATTCCAGAAACAATTATTTTAGTCATGAAATATTAAGCTCTCCTAATTTCATACTCATTTTGCGGGATTTTTCGTTTTAGGAAGATATGATTTTCAAAATTTAGTTTGTACACCCAAAGTGTGAGTATTCGTGTTCTTCCTAAAACAAGGCAAATCCTTTCTTAAATTTCATGACATTTCTTGGCCTAACTGAAGCATCGTTTTAAGAAAACAAGAAACATGTATGCTTCAATAATCAGTTTCTGGGCATCGTCAACGGAGACACATTTATGACAACAGTCCGTGACTCAGTCACAATGAAATTTTTGCACCATTCGGATTAAGCTATCTTAAGACACTTTTCAAAACATACCAACCGGTTATGTCACTTTGTTTTACAAAACTTTATTTCGTGCACTGTTTTGAAAAGCAAAATAGCCCAAATTGGAATTTCGCAAAAACTCGAATGTGATCTTTACCCATTGCAGTTTGGTTTATTTTCTTAGTGTAACCGTACAAAACCAACTTAGTGTCACGCAGCAATGATAGCTTGGGCAAGGGATTCCGGTTTCCTTAACCAAGAAAATTTAATTCTTTCGCTGAATTTGCGGATGCTAAAACACTTACATTTACACGGAGCACAATTGCAACAAGGGCAACAGCAGCAACAATACTGCAATAGTCTCTTTCTTAACGCTCTTTTCCTCACTTTAGATTTCAACCTTTCGGATCTAATTTCTGGAATTACAGTATTTAACACCGATACGACATATTCTCTTTTAGTTTTTTTGAAAATCTTGTCATTTCTACAACATATTTTTACTTAACACGCAACGAAATGGAAATTAAGTTTCTTTGCCAGAATTTACGTTATATCGTTATTGACAAAGATACACGTTACTTTAGGCGGAGATGTTTCTTGAATAACGTTGTGCATTCATTCAGTAAAAAATACATGGGGCATTCCATTTAACTCGAACGTCAAAGGAAAATCGAAAAGTGCCAGACCATAATATGTCTGAGTTGTCAAATCGAACTTGATATGAATTTTTTAAAAGGTTCGAATAAAGCTAAAGCATGAGTTATCCATGTTCCAGTTAAGCAGGATGCACCGTCATAACTTAGCAACAGGAAATACTCTGGTAGAGCACCGGTCATGTAACCCTGAGGTCGTGGGTTCGATCCCTACCTGGGGTCCAAAACTTTTTCAGCACAAATAAGGTATTGTTCATGAATTTAATTTTCTACAGGAAATACTCTGATCTGAAAGTTTGCTAACAATGTATTTACACCATACCGTGATTTGAATGTCATGCATATATGCAACATTATTCAACAATAAAATACCCCGCCTAAGCAGTAACCAAGTACAAAAAATAGGATCATTGTGCGTTTTTATTCGGTTCCATCTGATAACGTCACCGTCAAAAAATTACTAAGGACTGAATATTAGTAAGCACACAACCCACCTCCAATAATGAGCTTGGCCGAGGTGGACTCCGAGACGTCGTCCTTGGTGGCCTTGAGTTTGTAGCGTCCTTCGTCCGCCTTAGTAACCGAGGAGATGGTTACCGAGTGAACTCCGTCTTTATCGATAACAACCGACACTTTGTCTCCTGCAACGAGGTCCTGGCCATCTTTGGTCCTGTTTAAAAATAAAATGATTCCTTTTGAAAGATGTATTTTGAAAATTATCCAACTTAAATGGTCTTCTGTGTACAAATCCTATCCTGGCTTTGTATATTACGCACGCAGTAAGGAACCACGGGTTGCAGAGGTTGGAAGTCCTATCAATTTTGTAACAATATTATTCCATGCAGTGCGTTAATGCGCATCAATAGTACAACGTGAAATTCCTTTGTTCTCAACAGGAGGTAGTCCCCGTGGGTACTGAGTAAGGTCAAAATCCACTGAACAACCACACTGCTGAGTTAAGATTTCCCCAATTCTAATAAACTTTATCTCAAAAAATCCCCCAATAACCTGGCCTGAACATGTATCTAACAAAATATCTTTTGGTTTATTAACTGTTACCCAAATGTCCAAATGGTACAATGGTATTCAAGTATAATTTCTAAAAGGACGTTTAATCCTCATGAGAATTTGTTACCATATTCCAGCCCAACTAGAGATCTATCAAGTTAAATAAATGTAGTTCTACACTTCTACATATCCCAAATCATTTTTTCGCTTCTGCAAATGTTTTGGTTCTAATTTCCATCTTCATGTGCACAGAAAATTATCACAGAAAATTGACATTTTCAACATTCCTTTTGAGATTGCGTCACATTGAAAAGAAACGCGTCTTACCGTGAGAGACACGTATACCTAAAAATCCAAGATACTTAAATTAATTGCCATGGTATCCAAAAGGTTAATGTGTAATCCACATTGTAATTATTTTTGCATCATTTCTATGAATGTTTTGCACTCACTAAATACTAACTAAATATGGTTAAGATGCCAATACACCAAGCATACAATATACTGGACAGATGACCAAGTATAGTTCTACCTGTACGACTTTCAAAAAAACCTTTCTTCAATAGAAAATTCCTATTATTTCTAAGATGACATGCTATCTATGAATGAAGACAAATCTTGTGTATAGTTAGTTTATTGGGGCTTACTACTGTATATTTAAATTCACATTGCGTGCAGTAAGCTCCTTACATTTGGCCCTTGGGTCTAAAGATGTTACTGAACATTCTCGCCCACAGCTGTCGCAGTTGCGGTTATTTTGGCAAAGTATTTCTTTAAATGCTAAACGTTAAAGCCACATATTTTTGGTAATTGGCAAAAGATTCTGAACTCCATTTAATTTGCTCTGTGGAGTTTAATCATCAAAATGTTGTTCAATCTTGAGGTTGTGCAGTTTAATAATCTGCAGAGATGAGAATTCGAAATCATCCCATCACTTTATGTACGAAGTATCTATTTCCATCTCCCTTCAACTGTTTACATGAAACATAACTTGTCTTTCAATTGGGATGAGAAGACACTAATCTTTGGGTTGACTTTTATTTATCAACACACGCGAAGTCATCATGATAATAATCGACAAGGTTGGATCAACGGTTGGTTCCTCCCCAAAATGAATTCAGAAACAACTTTAGTTGAATAACAAGAAGGTCACCAAAACAATCTGAGCAAAATCTGATTTGTTGCATGGCTTGAGCTGTACTCATGGTAAGTTTATGCGAATGAATAAATGTCATGTTTGGAGTTTATTTTGTTATGACAAGAAAAGATTATTATTGCTTTATCTTTTAACGATTAAATAAAAATTATTGTCTCACCATTTGTAAGAGGTCGCTCCTTTGACCTTGCACTCAAACGTGACTGTGGCGCCATCAGCGGCAGTTTGATCAACTAATTTCTTCGCGATTGTAATTCCACTGTCTTTCTTCGTGGCAGCTAGAAAATGCAAGAAGTCTTTTAGTTTTACAAATTCAAAGTGCAAAACAAACCAAAACTTGGATGCAAAAGAGGGGAAAACCAAAAATGTCAATATGTATCAACATTTTCGCAAGCACATAAATAAAAAAATGTAATGTTCGCAAAAGATACAGTATATCACTTGGGGAGGTCAGTAGTAGTTTTGATGTCCTAGGAAACGTATAAAATGGAAACAAATGGTCATGTACATGTAGTTAAAAGACAACATCATAAAGACGACATTAACAACATTGAAGATAGTACTAACTGAAACTAGTAAAACTTAAATATTATGTACACAAGATAGGTGGCCAACATTAATATTTAAAAGAATAAAATGACAATTACATATAAAGAACGAAAATGTCAGTAACGATAAAATACGTTTATAGTTAAAATGGTTTTTTTTAAAATTTCATGATGGTATCAACCTTTAGTAATGGATTCAAGTCACAAAGTGGATAAACAAAAATAGCAGATCTGCATCTTCTGCTATTTTAAATCACACACTGGAGTTTAAGGTTTTGAAAACTTTTGATGCCGTGATAAAGAAAAAACTACACACACTATGTATGAAACTGATGGGTTTTCAAAAAATCTGATCAACAAATGTTAGCCAGATTTTTTAAGCTAAGATTAATCAGGTTCTGAAATATAATATAAAGTAAATTAATATTAAGTTAAACTAAAATGAAATAATGATCAATGGAATTGTACAAATTAAAAACTAAAATACACAGCTTTCACGAAGACATAATAAGGTATGAATTGAAATATACACCGCTAAAATAATATCTTGAAAGGTATTTTCCTGTTTGTACAAAATAGTGAGGAAACGTGACCCAAATCCGCAAATGAAATCATATCCAATAGAAAATGATCGACTACATAAATTTCCAACTTTCTTTCTCTGAACTTGGCCATTGAATAGATAGGCCTAAACATTTAATGCAAACTCTTAAATTAAAATAGCCTAAACTGTGCAATCTTAATGGGGTATATTTCAACATAACTATACAAGTGCTTGTTTTCTGGATTGTGCTCTAATTCTGGATTTACAGAACCAATTTTACCATCATCATCATCGTCTAATAAAATATGAGCCCATCTAGACGAGCCTGACCCTAAGTTTAAATTGTTAAAATAAATGTTGGCATTAAGAAAGCAAAGTTAACATCTGAACTGAAACATAAACGGTAGACATACATTTGTTTACATAGACTAAATAAAGCGACAAAACATCTTTTTTTAAGTAAAGTTAAATGCAAATAAATAACATGCAAAACTGATGGCTGTAATTATTAACTACGACACATTACATGAGAAGGGTGGATAAAAATTAAATGTTTAAATTTATTATCATGTTATCTCGAATTATTCTAGATACTGATGTATGTTAAATATCTCGTTACAAATGTTTGAGATTACAAAATCTGTTAGGTGGCGGGGTTTTTTTTTCATTTGTTGGATTATATTGCACTGTCAATTGTTGCAGAGAGTAGCGTCTAATTTATACTTATCTACTTTACTACTTCGAGACATGACAATTTATTCCCCGCAAAATTCTTTTCATCTACATTTCTTCTCTACGCGCAATCATAATCTTACAGTTTTTTACGTTTTTCCTGGTTCTTTAGTTCTTTTCTGCAAAAGAGGCCTGCAATAATCCATCTAACGAAAAAATATTCTTGTTTCTGAGTTATCAGTAACGTAAGTAGAGGTTGTTTGCCCTGCATGCCAATTATTTTTACTTGAGTAATTTTAATATGACGTTATACCTATGACGGTAAATTGGCATGAACATGATGCTGTGCCAATGGCATTTTCGGCTTTGCATTCATATTTTCCTGCATCTTTTTCGCAAAGATCATTGATTTCTAAGATGTGAGTGCCATTATGGACACTAAATGCATAGCGATCTGAAACCAAAAGATGGCCATAAAAAGATAATTTAATTCACTAAAGCTAAAAGAAAATGTTAAAAAGTATATATGCGAGTTATAAATTTATTATGAAAATCAAAGTGCTAAAAACAAAATTTCCGATTACTCACACAAAAAATCTAGTTATTTATTGATATCAGTAAAAGTAAAAGACAAAATCCAAAATGTAGAACTTAATGATAGTAAAATAAAAATGTCAATGTGATTTATAATGCAGCGACAGCAAAATTAATTTATGAGTAGATGAGGTTGAATAATGATTTCTTATTGAACTAACCGGATTCTTCAAGTTGACTGCCATCTTTATGCCACGTGACCGTCGCTTCCGGTTCTCCAAGGACCTTGATCTTGAACTCAGCACTTCCGACAGCGTTCACAGTCTGGTCACTGAGACGCTGCTCAAAGATTGGTTTGCATTCCCTCGGTGGACTGGGAGGTGGTGATGGTTGCTTGGGCTGGCGGACAATTTTTTCCTCTTCCTCCTCTTCTTTTGACTTCGTCTTCTTCTTTGCAGCCTCTTCATCCTCGCTTTCAGACTCTGAAGCTGAGGATCCTTCTGGAGTGGCATCAGTCTTTGTGATAGTGACTTTCTCAATGATTGTTTCAGGGGACGTACTGGATGCTAAATCTGGAGTTTGTCCTATCGCTTCTGGACTCGTACTGGAAGCCACATCCGGTGTAGCTGATGAGGGGCCATCTGCTGCAGAATCCGGGCTGATCATAATCTTGAAGGCGTCGACAGGGGTCATGTCTCGTGGGTCCTTGGGGCCTGAGCTCGATCCTTCCGACTTGACAACAGTGCTCGTAACGGTCTTCTTAACAGTTTTCGTCGTCACGGTTTCCTCGCCCTCCGATTCCGACTCGGATTCCGACTCGGGACCGGAACTCGACGATTCCTCTTCCGAACTCTCCTCTTCGGTCTTTGTGACCTTGACCGTTTTGGTGACGACCTTCTTGGAGGTCTCGGGGGATGAACTCATCACGGTCTCCATGACCTTGTCGACGATCTTGCTCGCGACGCTCTCTTCAGGTGTTGATGACGTCACGTCGGAGGATTCGCCGCTAGATTTCACCACTCTCTTCTTGATCGACACTGATGCGCCCTCTGGTAGTTGTGACTTTAATTCCTCCATGATTTTATCTTCGTCGATCTCTGCTTCACCCTCACCTGATTTCACAACTCTCTTTTTGATCACAACCCTGCCCCCTTCGGGCATTTCTGACTTGAGTTGTTCAAGCAGATCTTCCTTACTTAAATCGCCACTCGCGCTTGACGTAGACCTAATAATAGTTTTCTTAATTACTACTTTACCACCGCCACCAATTTCGGGTTTCAATTTGGTTAACTCAGCAATGATATTACTTTCATCTACACCTACTACTTTTTCTTCGCCCTTTGCTGTTGTTACCATAAGAGTCAATGTAACCGCCATATTTACGCCCTCAGGTATTTCTGTTTTGACCTGAGCGAGAATTGCTTCTTCGTCAATGTCAAAATCGGGACCAGTCGAGCTCAGTGTGATAAGCTGTTGCTGTTTGGAGATTTTCACACTTTTGCCGGAGGAATCGGTGGAGGTGTCGGGACTTGAAGAATCGAGAAGATCACCACTTCCCGCCGACTTCAAGACTCGCTTTTTAACAGTTACCTTTCCGCTCTCTGCCGACTGGGCCTTTAACTGTTCGATTTTTTCCAAGTCAATATTTTCGTCACCACCGCCTTCAATAATTGCCCTTATAATTGTCTTTTTGATTACTACTTTGCCACCTTTGCCAATTTCTGGCTTCAACTTCTTCAGTTGGTCAATAATATTATCTTCATCTACAGGGATTTCTTTTTCCTTTCCCTTAGCATCGGTCAAGATGAGCATAAGCTGAACAGCTGTGTTGCCATCATCTGGACCTTCGACTTTCAATTGCTCCTTAATGGCCTTCTCATCGATATCAAAATCCTCCCCGGATGACGTCAAAGTGATGAGTTGTTGTTTCTTGGAGATTTTGACGCCTCTGCTGGGCGAGGACGCTGATGTATCTGAGCTTGAAGACTTTTCCACGATCTTTTGAAGCGATTTAGAGACCATCGCGCCTTCGGGGATCTGTGCCTGTAGTTGCGCCAACAGCTCCTCTCGGTCGACGTCAGCTCCTTCGTCGATGATCGCTCTGACGATCGTCTTTTTGATGACAACTTTGCCTCCGCCACCCATTTCTGGCTTGAGCTTGTTCAGTTCTGGGATGATGGTTGTTTCGTCGACTGGGATTTCCCTCTTTTCGCCCTTAGCATTGGTCACCACCAGCATTACAGTGACAATCACGTTTTCGTCATCAACAGGCACACCTGCTGGTAATGCCTCTAGGATTGCCTCCTCATCAAAGTCAAAGTCGTCTCCATCAGCACTCAGAGTGATCATCTGCTGCTTCTTGGTGATCTTGACTCCGCCTGGAGGGGCAGCGCTGTCGAGAGACTCTGCCGCTTTCGTCACTTTACGCTTTTCAACCGTGAATTTGCCGCCTTCGGGCAACTGCGATTGCAATTGTTTCAGCAGCTCGTTCTCGTCGATATCAAATTCTTCGCCATCAGCGCTTGTCGATCTTATTGTCGTCTTCTTGATTGTGATTTTACCGCCATCAGCCATTTCTGGTTTCAACTCTTTAATCTTGCTGATGATAGTGGCCTCATCACAAGGAATAACTTTCTCTTCACCATTAGAAAGTACTGCAATCAGTTTATATTCTACGACCACGTGTTGTCCCTTTGGTTTTTCTGTTTTCAATTGTGCCTTGATTGCAGGTTCGTCGATTTTGAAATCGGGTCCTGTTGCACTCAAGGTGATGTTCTGCTCCTGTCGAGAAACGTTTACGCTCTTTGTGACGTTGCCTTTCAGTTTGATAACTGCTGTCGTTTCGTCAGGAGCAGTTGGGGGAGCTGATTCTGCTGGGGGAGCGGATTCCGCAGCAATTGCTGGTTCCACAGTGACAGGTTCTACAGTGACCTCTGCACCCTCAGGCAACTGCGACTGCAACTGTTTAGCTAATTCTTCCTCGTTTATGTCGAAATCTTTACCATCGACACTTGTGGATCGGATAACTGTCTTTTTGATGGTGATAGTACCACCGTCAGCCATTTCTGGTTTCAGTTCCTTTATTTTCTTGATTATGTTGCTTTCATCGACAGGTATGTCGCGTTCTTTACCATTGGGCAAAATGAATATAAGTTTACATTGTACAACAACGTACTCGCCTTTAGGCTTCTCTGTTTTGAAGTGTCCCAGAATTTTAGGCTCGTCAATTTTGAAATCAGGTCCTGATGAACTGATTGTCATGGATGATTCTTGGCGAGAAACGTTAACTTGCTTGGAGACATCACCCTTCAACTTGATAACCGCTGTTGTCTCACCAACATCTGGAGCAGCTGAGTCCACAACACCTTTGTGAACAGTAATCTTAGCGCCTTCTGGTAATTGCGACTTTAGTTGTTTGATTAGATCCTCCTCATTCAGGTCAAAATTTTTACCATCAACACTTGTGGATCGAATAACTGTCTTTTTGATGGTAATCGTACCACCGTCAACCATGTCTGGCTTCAATTCTTTAATTTTTGCGATTATATTACTCTCATCGACTGGTACCACTCGTTCTTCGCCATTGGGTAAGATCAAGATTAATTTACATTGCACAACAACGTGTTCGCCCTTAGGCTTCTCTGTTTTGACATGTGATAGAATTTTAGGCTCGTCAATCTTGAAATCAGGTCCTGATGAGCTGATGGTTAAGGTTGATTCTTGACGAGAAACATTGACTTGTTTGGAGACGTCACCTTTGAGTTTGAGAACTGCTGTTGTGTCATCAAATTCAGGACTAGTAGATTCGAAGACACCTCTGCGAAGTACAAGCTTTCCACCCTCTGGGAACTGCGACTGCAATTGTTTGATTAATTCAGCCTGGTCGATGTTAACATCTTTTCCATCAGCACCAACAGTCCTTATAATTGTCTTTTTAATAGTAATTTTCCCACCTTCAACAAGTTCTGGTTTCAGTTCTTTTACCTTAGCAATGATGGTGGCCTCATCAACTGGAATAACCCGCTCTTGACCATTCGCCATGGCCAATATAAGAGACAATTTAATCACAACATTTTGACCTTTAGGAATCTCTGTTTTTAACTGATTCAAAATTGCCGCTTCATCAATTTCAAAATCAGGTCCGGTAGGAGCCATTGTAATTCTCTGTTCTTGTTGTGAGATCTTGACATCTTTCTCGACACCTTTAACTTTGATAACCGCTGGTGCCTCTTCAAATGCTGGAGTCGGAGCCTCAACTACAATACCTTCTGCCGCAACGATTTCCTCTTCAGCTACTTGCTTAGTTTTCTTCACTTCCACAGTCTTAGCCTCTTTTACCTCTTCTACCACCTTTTTCTTTTCCTCCACCTTTTTAACTACCTTTGCTGGTTCCTCTTCTTCGCTCTCGGACTCTGAACTGGAGGACTCTGATTCAGTTTCAGATTCGCTCTCCGATTCTGAAACTACACCAGTGAAACGTGAAAACCTTTGGTAAAATTATTTAATTCACATGCTTGAAATGTACATGACATCATCGTCTCTGCTGGCCTCTGCAATTATCAGAATGATTTAAGAAATAACAACTGATTATAAAATAAATTGCAAAAAGAAACAAATTCTTGAAAAAATACTGTGGCTAAAATGTCTCTATTTTTAGACAAAGTTTTTTTTCCAATTAAATGTAAAAGTCACGTAGGAATGACAAATGAGAAAAATCCCACATTGGTTAACTTCCAACAACTCTCGCGCCTTCTGGGAATTTATTGATGAGTGAAAAAATGGTGAAAACGGGGGAAAAAGGGAAACGTGAAGGAAAGATTGCATCATATGGGTTGGAGTTTTTCAGAATGCATTTCAAAGATTCAAATATCCACATCAAATTTCAATACATTAACTATGTCAAAAGAAAAAATAGTCAGAAACACATCAAGAAGAAAATATATGTCAAATATATTGTCACTTTATTTACACACGAGAGTTAGTTACTGCAATAAATCTATAAATTGAGTAAAATAACATAGCACTACCTTCTTCCTTGGGCTCTTTTTCTTTAGGCTTAGGTGCCTCGTCTTTCGGAGAAACTTCAGGTGCTTTTACCTCCTCTGTTACAGATTTAGGCGCCCTGGCGTCTTCTGGAACTTTTTCCGCTTTGGGTGCAGTGTCTGGTGTAATGACATCTTCATAGACGTGCTCTGGCGATTTCTCCTTTTGCTTTGGTATTTCTGGCGTAGTTTCCGCTGTCGTTGGCGTTGTTGTCGTGGTTTTTGGTGTTGTTGTTGTGGACACGTCAGATGGGGTCCCTGGTTTACCCGGTTCTTCAGGTTTCTTCTCATTTTCGTCTGTAACTGACTCAGGTGTAACCTTATCCGTCGGTACTTTCTCTTCATCATTTGGTTTTTCTTCAGGCTTCTTAGCGTCTGGAGTTGGTGCTGCAGACGAAGGTTCCGATGAACTCAAATCTGATTCCTCTGTCTTAACTTCTGGTGTCCTTTTCTTTTCTTCTGGCTTTTCTTTCTTTTCATCTTTCTTGGGAGTTTCTGGAGTTGGTGCTGCAGATGAGGGCTCTGAAGAACTCACATCTGAGTCTTCTTTCACCACAGGTTTCTCTTCCTTGACTTCTGGTTTCTCTTTGTCTGCAGGTTCTTCTGGTTTTTCTTTCTTTGCCACAGGTTCATATTTTTTTGCCTTACGAACTGGTTCAGGGGTCGATGCTGCTGACGAAGGCTCAGAGGAACTCACTTCTGACTCCGATTCTTCTTCAGATTTCACTGGTTCTTCCTCCTTCACCTTTGGTTTTTCCCTCGCGGCATCTGGTTCATCTTTCTTCTCTTTGGGTTCATCTTTCTTAACATCTGGTGTTGGTGCCGCGAATGAAGGTTCTGACGGCGTAACATCGTACTCTGATTCACTGACATATGGCTTTTTCTTCTTCGCATCTGGCACATCTTTCTTAACCTCTGGAGTGGCTGCTGCTGATGAAGGTTCTGATGCGCTAACGTCTGAATCTTTCGGAGTTATTGGTTTTTCTTTTGGTTCATCCTTCTTCGGCTCTACAGCTTCAGGAGTTGGTGCTGCTGAAGAAGGTTCTGATGAACTCACGTCGGATTCTTCCGGTTTCTTCTCAGTGACTGGTTTCTTGGCTTCCAATGGTGCTTCTTCTTTAACCTCAATGGTATCAGCCCTAACTGTCTCAAAGACATCCTTGCTAAGTACAACTTTTCCACCCTCTGGAAATTGCGACTGTAGCTGCTTGATCAACTCGGCTTGATCTATGTCGACATCTTTTCCATCAGCACTAACAGTTCTCACAATTGTCTTTTTAATAGTGATCTTAGCACCCTCAACTAGTTCTGGTTTCAGTTCTTTCATGTTAGAAATGATGTTGGCCTCATCAACTGGAATGACTCGCTCTTCACCACTTGCCGTGATCAAAATCAGGGATAATTTAACTACGGCATTTTCACCCTTGGGACTATCAGTTTTTATTTGAGAGAGAATTGCTGCTTCATCGAATTCAAAGTCTGGTCCTGTAGAACTCATCGTCATTTTTTGCTCTTGTTGTGACACTTTAACACTTCTTGATACATCGTCTTTCAACTGAATTACAGCTGGTACATCTTCGAAAGCAGGACTAATAGATTGGACGACAATGCCCTTTTCCACCTTGACTACCTCTTCCTTTGTGACCTTCTCAACTTTTTTCACAGTTTCGGGGACTTCTGGAGTTGGTGCTTCTGACGATGACTCAGAGGAGCTGGACTCTGATTCACCTTTACACGTGTAGTTAGAAGTTACATTAATAACGAGTTATTTTGGAGAGAAATACATTTTCGTTTAAACTTCAGAAGGTTGTGTAGGGAAAGATCAAAAAGAGAGAGAAAAAAGCAGGATTCAATAGATTACTAATACTTGTTACTATATTACCATTACTGTTAGACATTGCAACGTATTTACATCTTGTGTATTACTTTGTTACTAAGGATCAAGATGAAGTTGAAAAAGATGACAAGGATGAAAGAGAAGAAAATGGGTGGTTGTAGTTACCTATCACTAGTATCACAAAGGGTGTGGCGGTACCAGTTATTTCTAATTCATACACGCGCGACTTTTCCCAATCCCTAAGATATTTGTGCAGTTTGACTTACCTTCTGATTCGGACTCAGATTCAGGAGCCTTTTCCTCTTTGGGTGCCTCTTTTGGCTTTTCTGGTTCTTTCTTCTCTTCTTTTGGCTTTTCTGGTTCCTTCTCCTCCTCTTTTGGCTTTTCTGGTTCAGGTTCTTTCTTCTCCTTTGGCTTTTCTGGTTCAGGTTCCTTCTCCTCCTCTTTTGGCTTTTCTGGTTCTTTCTTCTCCTCTTTGGGTTTTTCAGGTTCAGGTTCTTTCTTCTCCTCCTTTGGCTTTTCTGGTTCAGGTTCCTTCTTCTCTTTTGGCTTTTCTGGTTCTTTCTTCTCCTCTTTGGGCTTTTCTGGTTCAGGTTCTATTTTCTTCTCTTTTGGTTCCGGTGCCTTTTCAGCTTCGGGTGCAGCCTCAGGTGCAATAACCTCTTCGGGAACTGGCTCCTTTTCTTTTGGAGCCGCTGGTGCACTCTCGGCTTTTGTTGTTTCTTCTGGTTTGATTTCTTCTTCAGCAGGTTCCTTCGGTTTCTTTTCTGGTTCTGGAGCCTTCTCCTCAGCTGGTTTCTCTTTCTTTGGCTTCGGTTCTTTTTCTTTCTTGGGTTCGGGAGCCTTCTCTTCTGGCTCTTCTTTCCTGGGTTCTGGTTCTTTCTTTTTCTTGGGTTCTGGAGCCTTCTCTTCTACTGGTTCTTCTTTCTTGGGTTCTGGAACTTTTTCCTCAACTGGTTCTATCTTGGGCTCTGGAGCCTTGTCTTCTACTGGTTCTTCCTTCTTGGGCTCTGCTTCCTTTTCTTTCTTAGGTTCTTCCTCTTTCTTGACTTCAGGCACCTCTGGCGTTGGTGCTGCTGATGAAGGTTCAGAAGAACTGACTTCTGATTCACTCTTCTTCTTTTCTTTCTTTTTCTTTGGTTTTTCTTCAACAGGAACTTCTGGTGTTGGCACAGCCGACGAAGGTTCCGATGAACTGACATCTGATCCTTCCTTCCTCTTCTTTTTCTTCTTCTTCTTTTTATCCTCATCTGGAGTTGGTGCGGCGGATGAAGGCTCACTTGTGCTGACTTCAGGTTCAGGCTCCTTTTCCTTTGCAGGTTCTGGGGCCTTTTCAGCTTCTTTAGTTACTTCAGAAGCCACTGCTTCTTCAGCTACTGGTGCTTTTGTTTCCTTTGGTGCTGCTTCTGCTTCCTTGGCTGGTTCTGGAGCAACCTCTTCCTCCTTTGGTGCTTCTGGAGAGGAGGCAGGACTAGATTCTCCAGATGATGGTTCTGAAGTGCTTTCTGTTGTTGGAGTTTCCGGTTTAGCTTCTTTCTTTGGTTTCACGGGTTCTTCATCTTCCGGTTTTGCTTCCACTTCGTCAATCTGCAAGCAATATAAGATAATTAAGCCTTTGGTTGATTCCCATTGTTGATTTCATTTTAATTGAAGATGTACCTGAACTTACTTTTCCACTTGTTTAAAAATTGTGAACAAAAATTGACGGCAAATAGATTTGAGAATGTCCTTAACAGTAAGAGCAGTTAAGTATATTTCTTTATTCACTAAATTTACCTTAATTTCAGGGATTGACTCTGGAGTTGGAGCTGTTTCCGGTTTCTCAGCTTTAACTGGTTCGATAATTTCCTCTTTGATGGGTTCCTTTTCTGGTGCTTTAGTTGGTGCCTCAGCCTCTGGAGTCGAACTTGTGGGGATCTCTTCTGGAGAGGAGGTGATATCCTCAGAAGTGGTCTCCGGTGTAGTGGACTCCACAGGGGCAGCAGGAACCTAGAAAATTAAAGGATTCGTCAAAGTCTAAGGTGCTGATTGTAGAAAGATAATGCAATAATAACGCAAAAAATGTTTTCTTTAAAATACCTTAAATTTGATCTTGGTAGTCTGTTTTGAGGTAAAAGAAAAGGCAATGTTGCATTGTACCTTATTTTCAACAACTTCGGCTACGATGGCTTCCTCTTTCACAGCTCCCTTGGGTACAGGTGCCTGTGCTTCAGGTGCCTTCTCTGGTACAACAGGTACACTCTCTGCAACCGGTTCAGCTTCGGGTTTGATTCCTTCTTCCTGTAAACAAGCAATGATACAAATATGTTTGAACACAACACCCTGTTTCTATGAGGGAGAGTTGTTACATTATTTTACCGTCTTGACAAATAACAGAGGACGAAAAAATTTGTAAATTTCGGAATTAAAGTATTTCTCGTTGTGTTCGTGTCTTTGTGTAAGAAGCACAGCAAGGATATGTCCGTTTTGTTCCCAAACAAATCTAAATTCCCAAACCGCTTATAGCACTGCATCTAAATCATGTTACATTTCAAAAGTTGTCCTGAGCATGCATTAGCTGTGACATACCGCGGGTTCAGGAGTTGGTGTCTTCTCCTTATCCTCCTCAACCTTGGCAGCCTCCTTAATCGTCACTCCAGACGTCAGCTCTGGCGCTGCTGATTCAGCAGGTTTTGGCTTTTCCTCTTTTGGCCTTTCCTCTTTTGGCTTTTCCTCTTTTGGTTTAGCTTCTTCAACTTTGACCTGAAGAATCAAAAGGTTTTCATTTTTGATTATTATTATAAATTTCAGATTTAAATAGATCTAACATCTAAGAATCACCTGAAGTCACACTATTTATATAGGGCAGTCACGTAAAGGAAAATCAACTAAAATATTGCAGAACGTCCGCCGCAAAATATATGTAACGTAACATATTTGTAATCAATTTTCAAAGTCGCAGGTGACATGCATGGGACAGACCGAGTTATGTGTTTCTTTTCAAAAGTTAAAAAACGATTTTTATACGTTTCAAGAATCACATTCCATAACGTGAGTTCCATGTCATCTTCAGCCGTTTCGATCAACTTTATCATCTTGGTCAAGAATACAACTACTCACTGGTTTTTCGGGTTCTGGTGTTTTCTCTGTGTCTTCTTTCACTTCTTTTGTTGCTTTGACTTCTTTATCAACAGCTGCGGCTGCTTCTGCTATCTTTGCGTCACTTATTCCTACAAACATAAATATTTCGTGAGAAATTCCGTAATCTTTACTTTTTAAAGACAAAAAGGAGCACATATAGAACAGATTACATGAAATTAAATAAATGTAAGTGGCTGTCACGTATGGTATAAGTTGCCTAAGGTACCATTAGTATGTACACAGAATTAAATTAAGTTTGGTTTGATTTGAGTTAAGTTAGACAATTTTTAACAAAATAATGTAGGGTTTGAATGAGATAAATTTAATTTTAAATTAACCTAAAGCAAAAGCAACCAGGCAGGGTAATTTTAATTCATCAATGGGATTAAGAAGAAAGGGGAAAGCTTACGAAACTCCCTGGTCTTCTTTACAGCTGCGTTCCATCTAAAGCCTCTTCCTTTTGTCAATTTTTTCTTTAAAAAAACTATCCAGGATGTGCCTTTTGCGAAAGTGTTGGTGAGGATGCTTTTTTTCGAAAGATTTTCTGGGTGATTTCCTGGAGTACCCATATTTCTTTCGAAAAGTGCCCACTAAACAGAATGACTGATTGAATGGCTTAAATTCCCTACCCTTGCTCTTAAGCTGAACCTGTTCCCTGTATTCGGGCACACCTTCGCTCACTTTACATCTCATCTCCAAACTTTCTCCTTCCGAAATCTCACTTTCAAGTGGAAGTTTCTTTATGAAATACGGAGCTAAAAATAAAAGCAGAAATTGTTGGCAGGTCTGAATATAGGAAGGGAGAAAATTTTATATTAGTGTATAAAATTTTCCTACTCTCAGTGAAAGTAATAGTTATTTAACCATAGACAAAGGTAAATCATAAGCATAGAAGCTGCATTCAAAAACAGATGAAGAACAACCTAGATTAAACAGCCATCTGTTTGGATGTCTACCGAATGTGCTTCCTGAAAACCACTTTCTAAATAACCATCTCCCCGAAACAAACATCCACCTCCTTGTGGGCCTAAATAACGCACCCTCAAATTTATACGATCAGTGTCTAGTTTAGGTCACGACATTTTTTCTAATTTTAAGAGTTTCGAAAAGATTATCACAAAAACTTTCATAATATGCTCCTAAGACACATCTTGGATCATATTTAGATATCTTGAAAATCAGAATCCTAAATTAGTTCCGAAGCGTAGTTCTAATATTACTGTATACATGACTGAGTTTACGAAAAAGCTCCTTTAGTAGAGTTCTCTTGATTGTCACTTGTTCTTGAAGTATAGATCATTCGGTAGACAGCAGATAGCCTAACTAATTTTATAACGCAGAACTTACAACTTTTCATAAACATGTCATAAACTACATGAAACATAGGTTCAAATCAATGTCAGTGGCGTTAAATTTGCCACTGACGAAAATTTTATCCACAAGAAGAAAGTGAGATTTTTACACTTTAAAATTGAAAATATCGATCACAAAATTCATTACCAGCCAAGAGACATCAAAAACGTTTAAAATGACATTTAGATTTGCGGCAAAAGCTAAACTCTAAGGAATAACATTTTTAATTGGGGTCAAACAGGATTGGGGAAACAACAAAGGAGTAGACATATTACAGTGATGCTTCTAAAAAGCAACAATTGGTATAACTACAGAAGAAAGCATATTTATAATTGCTGATCTGAGGCAAGAGACCATTTCTAATACTATCTAAACTGTAGTCTGAAAATTGGGCCTTAAGAAATGTACTATGCAACAGTAAATCTCAAATAAGATTTTTTTCAAAAGAAAACAATGTAAAAAGTAAAATACTTTAAAAAGAATCAAGAAAATTTATGATGCGTTTACTGTTGCAAGACAAACATGTTACTTGACGCAGTGCACATACTACTTGGCAGGATTTACTGTGATTTGAGCTCCCATCGTTTTTACGTACTGACATTTTATACTTAAAATTTACTTACAAGTTTGCTACAGATTTCCTGGTGTGGCAGATACAAATGTACAATTCTAAAAGTTGTACAGATGCGAGAAGGGGATGCGAGAAATAATAAAAAAAATTAAGCTAAGCTTTGCTGCATCTAACGATTTGGCAGTTTCTGTAACATTCAATGTAAACTGGTCTGTATTAAGCTTGTTTCATTTTTTGAATAAAAATGCCAAAAAATTATCGTAGCAACGGATTCAAGTAGTACTGGAATAAAGGCATATTGGTGGGTTGTCACTAATAAACTTTTAGGCCATGCAATCTAGAGGGACAACACTGACTAATGTGTTTTGGGTTAATTCTTAATCTAATCGGGGGATGACTTCGTATTGCATTAAGACCAGGTTCAAGACCACAAATACAAAATGTAGGCCAATGTCTTCTTGTACGTCAAAAGTATAGTTAACCCCTTATCTGTATTTTGTACATCTTGGTCCATTTTATAGGGTCACTGGTTCTCTGCTTCAGATTTGGGGTAACTCTGCCTATTGGTTCCAAAGTCACGAAGTTGACTCCCTCGCAAACTATGATCCCAAGAGTCACTTCTGATTTGTAGCCGTTTTTGCTCAAAAGGGGCATACTCTGTCTATGGGTATATCCCCGAATTTTTTGGTCTGATCCTCCAAAACGGTAAGTGGGCATTCGACCGCGATGCATTCTTGTCTTATAATAATTTGCTACGTTAATTTTGGTCATTTGTATTTGCCACGATATCTCTATAACAATGGATACACAGCATTCGGCTGCATGCACTACCTATTTTATATAAGCTACCGATTTTTCCGAGTTCTCCTTTGATTAGTGCTGAAAAGAAGAAAAACAATTATCTGGTTAAAATGTACGACATGAACCAATGAATAAAATCCTTCGGGTTACACTGATGAGAGTTGTTATCTGCGTCACACAGTATAATGCGGCGTATCATTTACGTAAATGGAAAGTGGCTGCAATCTGCCATCTACAGTCGAACCCCTTTTGCAAGGACACCTGGAATTTTGACCACAAATGTCCGGGAATGGCATGGTGTCCTTGCAAAAGGGGTCCATGGCCTACAAAACCACCTTATCCTCAATTATGATCTCAGAGATAATTGAGCTAAGTAATATGAAAGTCTTATTACTGAACACTGGGAATTGACTTTAACAATAATACACCCGTTTGAAATAATAAAACTGGCAAAAAATCCAAAAAAATTCCAAAGATTTTGACTTTTAATGGTTGATGATGTTCTGTTGTAATGGACAGAAGGCATTGAGGAGTCAATATTTAGGGGTCTTTGTCCTTCAATTTGGGTTGAGTTAGGTGTCTGGGGACCGTGCTTGGCATGGTGTCCATGAATTACACTAGATTATGTTAAATTATGAGCTAAAGTGTCTGGGGATGGCATGGTGTCCTTGCAATCGAGGGTCCTCGCAAAAGGGGTTCGACTGTACATGAACTTTACAATACAAATTCACAAATATGGCTGCTCAATTAAAAATATAAACAGAGATCCGACTTTCGTACAATTTTTAGGTCAGCCACAGATGCATCATTGAGTGTATTAGCCCAGAAGGGTTTAAATAAAAGTACAAATATGACTGTCAAATGAAAAATATGTACATATTTTACATATGTTACGCTGGCTTTGAGATAGGGCACAGGTACGGTACACATGAACGTAATATGTAAAGTTCCTGTGATTAATGCTATACTCAGGGCAAGTATGCACAGACGACGACAACGACGGTGACGACGACGGACAAATTATGATTCTGTAGGCACCTTTGTATGCGTGCCAAGAGCCTTGTAAGCCAAGTATGCCAATGAAAAGGTCTTGGCAAAACATAAAAGTGACACTTTGAATTCTGACAAATGAATGTTCACTTTTCGTTAGACCGGGTAAATGTTTCGCTTAGTGGTAAGAAAAAGCAAATGTACTCACATTCGTATTCCGCTTCAGGAAGCTCAACTTTGAGTCTTCTCATGAATGCCTCCTCACTAAAAACATAAAAAAATAATCGGTCAATGTAATTTATGGAAATAATGTTCGCCTGTTAATTTAGCACACAAGACAATGCCGACTAGGATGTATGCGAAAATCCTCTCAAACATCACTTACTCTTCGCCCTCTTGTCTAGGTATCATATTGACCCAGGTCGAGGCGATAGCTTTACCGCGGGAGTTTTCTGCTACACAGATATACTGGCCAGGGTCGGTTAGCATCGTACTCTTGATCTGCAAAGTAAAGAAAATAAGTATTTATCACTGTCAGAGGGCAAGCTATTTCTAAAATGGGAAACATTCGAATTTATTAGGCACCTGTTTTTAGCACGGAAAGTTGTAAACTTGGAACCATTCATCTTTAAACAAAAATCAACAGACCTGCATAAGATGGTTGCTGCCATCCACTACGATTCTGTGTCTATTTGTATATGATAGTTCTCGGACACCTTTCATCCATTTCACTGAAATGTAAATACAGGAATTGTTACAAATAAATGAGGTTAACTATCCTTTAGGGCTTCAGCAATTTATTAAATGTCTCAGTCAATGAAACGCTGCATGTTTAGATTTCTGCGTCGTATTTCCTGTTGGGGAATGACTTCATGTCTTCTTTTCATTGCAAAAATAATGATGCATTTTCCAAAACAAAACATTTTGACTGCTGAAGAATTAGTTATGCAACAGTTAAGGTTGTACCTGAAGGTTTGGGGTCTCCGTCAACCATGGCAGTCAGTGTAAGAGGATCACCCTCCTTAACCGTTATTTCTATGGGAGGTTTCTTCATGAAGAATGGTGCGTCGGCGTCGTGAACAGGAGGCCTGCAATGCACATTGTTAATTATCAATAATTTATTTCTATTTATTTGTCATGGAAAGAGTGAATTTACTTTCTCTTCATGGAAAGAGTGTCAGAAATTTCTATTAAATCGGGAACGGTAGAGACCAAAGGATACTGCAGGCTGTGATATTGAAAGCATAATCACCTAAAACTGAACAATGACGTTTTTAACAATTGATTTATCGTAAGAAGAGTACATACTCTTTATGTGTTTGCGTGTAAAGTAGATGCTGAATTTCTTGAATACCGCAAATTACAGCACAATAAAACTAGGTCAAAATTTTAAAAGACAAAAAGAAAATAATAACTGGAAACTAGTCCTTTTTTCATGAAATCTATACATTTCAACTAAAATGCTCTTTTTCCACAGATTAGATTTTGTGTAGAACAATTTCTTACCTTTCAACATATGCAAGCCGATCAAACGTTGGTGTGCGTTCCTTGGACCATGACCTTGATGGCGACCTTGACCTGTAAGCTCGTGATCTTGTGGGTGTGCGTTCTCTTGAGAAGGATCTTCTCCTTTCGTCGGGTAACGTGCCCTTCTCTGATAAAGTTAAAATGAACAAAATCGTTTTAAAGTTCTGCAAGTTTTTCACGCCAAGCTACGTGACACAAAAAGCGTCATATTTGGGGCGAAATCGACTAAAATTACAGATTTTAAAAGAAATTAAGGCTTTAGAAATCTGTGTCACTACTCCCTTTTATGATGAAACAGCTCGATTAAAGGACAGGGAATTTATAGGCACAACGTTACTTGAAATATAGACAATAAGGTATGGGAATCTTATATTGTCTTATTCAATGGAAGTAATTCGTACCTGCTACCCTGACACTACAGCATGTTTTGGTTCTTCCAGCTTTGTTTTCGGCTGCACAAAAGTAAAGTCCTCCGTCGCTGTCTTGTACGTCTTTGATTTGTAGTTTGGCGTTGCCTCTCTCATCAGAAAACATTCGTACACGATCGCTCTCCTTGAGTGGGATGTTGTCACGCAACCTGTGAAGTAAAGCGTATTCAGATTGCGTTAGAGGAAATATTTGCAATCGATATGTCAGACGTGTCTATTTGATATTTACATGGAAAGCATTATTTCAAAAATACTTAATCAAGCTGTGGACACTTGTATCTGGTAAAACCTGTATTAAAACACGGGTTCATCTGGAAGGAAAGGAGGGGAGAGTGGGCTTGAATTCATGTGGTACATTTTGTGTGACAACCTCCAACTAAGGCAAATTTCAATGGGATTTTGATGCAACTAGAGGTCAATTTTTTGTAGACCCATATCACAACTTTATGCGGGTTATTTAGGCCCTTTAGGGCAAATCCAACTGGAGTTTTAAAAATACTGATGGGACTATGACAAAAGACGTTCCACTACCATTTTTGGATCTCAGAATACAGTGGAATCCGTTATTTGCGACCACTGTTTGGGGACAAGTTTTATGGGTTTAAACAGGAGGATTCATTTAAGTGGAAATTGTACTTTTGGTTCCGCAATATCTGGCTCCAAATGACAAGTGGTCGTGAAACCGTGTGGTAGTAAAATACAGGTTTTAGTGCAGTACGGCTCATTACGTGGTTATCTTGGTACTCACCAACTGAACGTTGGTACAGGTCTGCCAGAGGCCTGCGCCTCTATGGTAGCACGGCTGCCGATCTCAACCCATTTGTTCTGAGGCTCCACCACGAAGAAAGGCTTCCTCGTTCCATCGCGTTCAGGGCCTTGGTCGTCAGCCTCAATTTCTGAAAAGAAAACCGCAAGTTTACTCAATTTTGTTATTTCTTGTAGTGTTGAAACGGGTCACAAAACTTACCAACCGTACCCGAGAGTACATACCTAAGAAATGCCAATTGCTAACATATAAACATTCATGTTATTTGTTGCTTGAAAATCCGAAGGTAGACAGTAATACAATAACAATGGTAAAAATAGAAGTCTGTGATGCTTCATGAGTGGTACACTGTCTTTGATTTGTTATTTCAGTCATTTTACAAATTAAAAGTGTTGGGTATCGGGTTGTTAAATCCTCTCGGGAAGGTGTGGGTTTCACTGTTTCAACTAAAGACTCCATGGGGCAGCGGGGACCCGCGGGGATGGGGATTTACCCTGCTCCCCGGTACATCAAATGTGCCCCAATCCCCATATCAAGACTTTGCAAAAAAATACATTTTAATGAAATTATGAAAATGCAGCATCATTCGAGGAAATGATCAGTGATGAGCTGAAAAATATAATTTTACCTAACTATGTATAGAATTGTATTTCAAACTACGTTTTATACCTTGCCATTAAATTCAGACTTCAACCGACAACCCATTATTACTTCAAATGTGAAAATTTAGTTTCACTAACAAAGGTCACAAGGAACGGGAAACGGGGCGGGGAATAGACAACGGGGATCGGGGACCATATTTCTGCCCCATGGAGTCTTTATTGAAACACTAATTTCTTGTATCGAGGCATAGATCGTTGGTGTAAAGATGTGCAATACATTTTGGGGGGGGGGGGTTGGGGGTGATGTGGGGTGAAAGTGCTGTTGAATTATTTGCACATGCCGATCTGAGAGGAGGGGCATAGTCGGTCTTAATTTCACTTCATTTTCAATTAATTAAGGTGCGAGTTGTGAAAAATTATATTAATCTTTCGCGTTACCTAGTTGTAATGATAAATAGGCAACGATACTTTATGGACTGACGATAAGGATCAAATTTTCCTTTAAACTTTTAGCTTAGACCCACTCTGTATCTTGTTAATTGGTACTTCAACAATGTAAACTGATAACCTTTAAGGCACCTTACATTTTTAACATGCGTTTAAGTAATAAATCTTCTCCTAAATTTTGTAGTTGTAAAATATCAAAAATATTTTGTTGCAAAAATGTCCTTTGCGGTCCAAACCGGCTAAAAATAAATGGGCATTTTTAGCGGCAAGATCAAAATAAATGGCAAGTTTTAGCGGCAAGATCAAAGGAAACGGTTGAAATATTTTAACATATTTATGCGGAGCCTTGTTTTGTAATTTACCGCTTGAATGCTCGAGGTGAAAGAGCGTCAAGTGCGGTAATTGGTTTGTTTTGGATTGGCTTGAAAGCTTTTAGTTAGTGAAGACAGACAAGCAGACAGACAGACAGACAGAATGAATGAATCTACTGGCTGCAACGAAATACTAACCAGAGACATCGAGACTTGCACTACAGGCAACTTCTCCCTCACTGTTGGTGGCTCGTACTGAGTAGAGTCCTGCATCGTCCTTGGTTACATTAGCTATCTCAAGCGAAGCGAGACCATAGTTGTTCTGAAATCAAAATGTAAAAATACCATTATTGATATATTATGTAAATTATATGTATGTTAATATGCACGTGTAATAAGCCAAAACTCTGGTGTCACAGCTCGTCTTGTTCCTCGGAATTAACATATATGTGTATTGCTAAAATTAATAGTCATATGTAATCGCATACAAAGATACAAAGAAATATGAATATGAAGTTTCTCTGAAAGTTTCATAGGATACAACAAAATAAAATTCTATGATAGCTCTCATATTGAAAAACCTAAAGGATTAAAACTTAAAAGAACAAAGGACACATGTAAATAAGCAATAATAAAAGAAAAATCAACGTAAAATGAATGATTTACGAAATAAGGTAAATAAAACGCTAACCTCAACACCATTACAATGCCCAAAGATGTGATGGAAATTACTGACAAATATCTTTTGCTTTCCGTATTTCGTAATAATGGTATCCTCTTCGTCTGAACTCGAGGAATTCCAGTAATCAGATACATCGCACATTTGAATGGGTAACGGAGGAGGAGGGGGTCTGGGAGGCAGCATATCATCTTTCGCCGAGGATCTCCTTCTATCTTTGGATTTTCTCCTTTCTGCGTTAGATCTGCGCCTCTCAGAATTTGATTGTCGCCTGTCAGATTTTGAGTTTCTTCTTTCGCGTTTTGATTCCCGTCTTTCTGTATTTGATCGTCTTCTCTCGCTTTTAGATCGTCTCCTCTCTGATACGACTTCTTTATCGTTTTCTTTTACAGTATTTTCGCACTCAGTGTCGATTAACAAAATTTCGGACACATTTTCGACCGCTTCAATAAATATTTCATCTTCCTCAATTTGGTTGTCATCCTGACCTGAAGAATCTGAATTCTCTTCCTCCAATCCAGAACTCAAACAGGAAACAAAATTGGAAGATTCAGATGCAGTATCATCCGACTCCAATGTTTCTGAATCGGTTCCTGAATCGATTTCCGAATTTTCCGATTCGTCTGCAATATCTTCGAGTACCTGGTGTTCTACATCAGGTGTATCCCTGTCCGTCTCTTCTGAACTGGATCTCCTGTTTAAGGAAGGTGGTGGTGGGATTTCTACATTTTTCAAGTTTTTCTCAATAAATTCCTCTTTCACTGAAGGCCGCCTCTTTTTATTCGCCATCCAGTCAGGTCTGACACTCCATCGTCGATTGCTCCCGAGCATGCCTGCTCTAGTCGTACTAGGAATCGTAAAATTCGCCTTAACACCACCATTGCTCTCATCGCTTTCTGTCGAAAAACTTTTTGACAATCTAAGAACATTTTGCTCGACGTCAACGCCCTCTTTATCGCCAGCACCTGCACCACCTGCTGAGCTTTGAGAACGTGCCATAAGTTGCCTCGTGGAGATCGGAACGCCATGTTCGTCAAAGCGGATATCCGGTATGGATTGCCGCACGGCGCGGTTGTACGTGCTGTGGCGTCGCGCGAATTTATCCGCGGCCTCGGCGCCTTCAAATTTTGCCATCGCGTCACCAACTATGGAGTTCCGTTTTCTGACAAACCTTTCTCTTCTATCCATTGTGACTTTATACGTTTGGTGCCTAATAGATACTTCTTTGCTCCCACTAACTCTTCAGTGTCAAATATAATTTATCCCTGATTTGCTGTAACTTTTAATAAGATACTCCACTACATACACGTTATTGTTGCACCCTTGTTATGCTATCAATTGCGTATTTAAAGCAATATGTATTACATAATCATTAGTCCAGTATTTTTGTTACATTATTAAATTCCACCAAAAAGCTTTCATTTCAGTTGTCCACAGTTAATTATACATTTTATGATTTTCAGCATTCCTCTAAAGCACACAAAATTTATCAAAAAGCAATAGCCAGCGTTTTTAACTTTTAAAATGTTTTGGTGTTAAAAACTTAGACCATGACTGTGAAAACCATAAACATATCATAAAATACTGAAAAAAGTTTCATGCTCTTGGTCACATTTGTAAACTGCATTGCTGGAATGTCTCACTTAAGGAAGGTACAAAACCAAAGCCAATACTTAAAAGTATGGCTAATTCATAAAGTACCTTTTTCCGTATTTGTTATCAGGTCATCAATAAACAATCGTAAAATTTTTATCATATTTTTCTCTTGTCTTTTTCCTGGTTACAGACTATGATTTAACGAGTAGATTTTTACAATACGTTTCTTGCCAGTCTCATGTAGACATTTACAAGTGTAAAATTGCTTAAATATCTGACACAACGAGCAAAATATTTTTTAAGATTGAAAATGATCAGGAAGTTTTTGACAAATGTCTTGTCTTAGCATTACTCGTTAACATAGTGCGGTAAGATTCATGCACAACTATTAATGATAGAGTATCCTTTTCACAGACATAAACAATAAAAGCAATGTTTTACCTTTGCCATATTGCAATTCAGTATTTGCCAAAGTTATCAGTAATAGCCATCTAATAGAGAATTCCGACTCAAATTGGTCTTGGATTCCCAGGTGTTGTCAAATATCATAAAATATATTCCGCAATTGTTTTCCAGCCACATGTGAATCGTCCGCCGGTTAAGTACCGTAAATATACGTGCAAATTTCGTTTTGTTTACGAGAATATTGTTGCAATTTATTTAAAATTCCACGGTTAATTAAATCTTCACTTTTTATTCTTGCTCGGATTACCCATGAACAATAACTGAAGGTTCATTCAAAGTGCATGTAATGAATAAAATTAAATTATGCAACATTCTTTAAAGTACTTTCCCTGTAAGCATAACTCACGCATTTTACGTGCTAATGCTTTGTTTTATTTTCCCTTGTTTCATATCAGAAATTTATCAATTATCTATTTTGTAGTAAAAAGATTTGCTAAAATGCAATGCAAAGTAAACTAAGGAAGGGTAAGCAATTTATTTTCTAAATGTACAAAATACTACGAACATTTTTATATGACAAACATAACTCAACATGTAATTTTTGATAAAGGAGCAAATTGTCCAGAGACTCCCACGCTTTTCTCTCTCTATCTCTGTTTGTACTTTTTACCCATTGTTCATCAAGCATAGCAGAAAAAAAGGATATCTTCGTTCTCAGTATTGAGTTTATTATATGAACACAACAAATTAGTCGTAGCATCCATCTTGTCTCTTTTTGTTAAGTTCCATTTATGACATTGAACCATAAAAGTTGACATTGCATACAGCATTCCAAGTTACGACATTTCCGCATTATTGTCTAAAATGCAGCACTAGAAAAAATCCTGCATGTCACTTTGGCCCAAATGAAACTTGAAAACTCTTATTTTATCAAATGGTGACAACATAATTGTACAAATGGATCCATTTTATTTCTAAAACGTCTCTGTTCTTTATAGTAAGAGTCCATCAGAATACTTCCAATAACCAACTAGAATAATCCAAGATCCAATTTTGTACTATGTTTTCTATTCCCGTTCTTCTTTCAAGGGACCGTTGGTGATTTCAAACACGTGATAACATTTACTGACAAATATTTTCTGTTTTCCGTACTGTGTACGAATTGTCTCTTCATCTTCATCAGAGCTGGAGGATGCATCCAAGAATTCTGTGACGTCACACATCTGGACAGGAAGTGGTGGAGGTGGGGGTCTTGGTGGTAGATCCCCATTTGTGGACTTCTTTCCCTTCTTTGATTTTCTTTTCTTCTTGCCTGATTTCAGTGGTTTTCTTGCCGAATTACTTTCTGCGGCTACGATTTTCTCTCGGTTTTCGGTTTCTGCTGCATCTTCACCATCATTTGTTTCCTTCTGGGAATGATTTTTCGAATCGTTCTCAGCACTTCCTTCACCCTGAAAGTATTCTTCTTCAGTACCAGAGTACTCTTCTTCAGATGATGAACCATTTTCCGAAGCTGATGAACTGTCCTCTTCTTTTCTGTCAGAGTCATCTTGGCTCACATCATCTGAAACTGACCCCGTTTTATCACCACCAGATGGAGCCATCTCCTCCAATATGGATGCCATTTCATCTTCTACATCTTGACGGGAAGTCGGAGACAACAGTTCCAGATTACTCAGGTTCTTCTCAATGAACTCTTCCTTCACGGATGATTTCCTCTTTTTCATCCATTCTGGTTTCACACTCCATCGCCGATTAGTTCCGAACATTCCCGCTCTGGTGTTGGCGGGAATCGTGAAGTTCGCCTTCAGTTCCTCTTCGTCTTCTACTAGAGAGAACTTTTTAGATAACTGCCGAACGTTTTTCTCCCCACCAGGAACCTGTTCAGAACTCCTGCGGACACCATCTCGACTGTATCGTCGGTCTGGTAGAAACAGCGAGCCTCCAGCCAGACTATGGGAACGTGCCTGTAACTGACGCGTGGATATAGGCATCCCATGTTCGTCAAAACGGATATCCGGTATGGACTGTCGCACGCGGGTTTGATACGAACTTTGCCGCCGCGCGAACTGGTCTGCTGCCTGCGCTCCCTCAAACTTCGCCAATCCTCCTCCGACGAGAGAGTTGCGCTTCTTGGTGTACCTATCCTGATCCATTTTATCTCTGAGACTGTGTATAACGTTCTTCAATGGCAGTTCAACCAAACTATACTTTTTATGTAATAGTCCTTTCCTGAAATTGTTGGCCTCAAATTGTCAGCAAATAATATACAGGTCACTTTATCCCTTCGATTGTATGTCTCAAGTATAATGTTTTAAACTGCAATAGTTATCCCACAGGATACATGTGTAAATAGTTACGTCTTATCCAAAATGTAAGTCTGTCTCATTAGCTGAAGATCTGAAGTGGTGTTAGTCAAGTTTCAAATAAGTAAAACATGGTATCCACAACCGTCATCTACTTGATCTAGTTACTGTGTTTTATTCAATGTTGTATTTTGTCTTCACCGAACACGAGACCGAGCATAAATAAGTACACTCTAAAAGCTTCCTTCAAGTAATAAGCCTTTCACATATCTGTCTGCATCTATTTTAACCTCTAATTTCCGCATTCAAAGTCACAAAATTCCAAGGTTTGTTTGTGGAAACGTCGTAAAACTACCATAAAACAGCAGATGCCACTGTGATCATGGTCATCGCTGATGTAACTGAGCCTCTCAACGTTTAACTTTTTAACTTTATCCACTCACTTAACCAATGCGGTTTAATAAAGTCTTTTACATTTTCTTTTATGTTTCTTATCACTGTGTCAATAAACTCTTTCAGGATATTGTATCTCGTTTATGTCCAATATTTTTATTCATTAGCCTGGTACTTTTTATGATATACGGGTTCACTACTTCAGATTCCTCATAAATTATAGGCTACCACATTTGTTCTACGAATGTGCCTTAAATTTTGGAACAAAACTACAATGTTTTACAAAATTCCCTGCGCTTTGTAAATTGTTTTGGCTAATCTGGGGCTTTTCTAAGTTCCCCATTGTGAATTTTGTTCGGGTATATTTTTCCACAGAACAACAAAGTCCTTATTAACGAAATAACTGACACTTGAAGATAAATGCTACATCACTTTAGTTGGTATACCTCGAAATTTAAGAATGAATGCGACAAATCACAATTGATTTATAACAATAAAGATGCCTTATCATTTCAACAGATAGAGATGTAATCTAATATCTAAATATATTCAATAAATATGTACTTCATATCAAGTATCGCATCTCATAAAAGGATAGAAATAATTTTTTTGTCTGGAGACTCAGCTGAGCCTTCGTGACGTGAGAGGAATTTTGGTCAAGTAGGAATATTGTACATGCATTTTGGTTACGTAATACGATATCATTCATTGTCTTGTCTAATGATAATATTGAGAGATTAGAACAATTTGGGTGCTTTGGAACATTTTTAGCTCGTAGAAATAGTTCAAGCGTTTAGTGGCAATGATATGGTAAACTACAGTAATTACAAATGCACATACACTTCCGTTTGTACCCATGCATGCATATTTATTACGTTTAGCCACGGTGCATCAAGTACACCAAACCCACAATGTAAAATTGCAGGCACTTGTAAATATTTTCAGTTTCCAGTAAACACATAATAATACATATGTCGCTTGGGCTATTGCCATACGCTTTCTTTTCCCGAATTTTATTCTTTAGGTTTTTTTTTTGTTTGCATATAAATCTTTTTATTCATCGGTTATATTTTCATTCTACTTTATGCATAGTGCAAGTAATTCTCTGCTAATGCATAAAATTTAACAAAGCTTATTAAGTTTGGCGATTTCGCTTATATTTTCGAAAAAAAAAACTTCTTCCAGACCATCTTACACTAATCCACTTTGGCGGGTAACGTACACTATTTAGTACACGTAACTTTTTGCTCACCAGTTCCCTCTTTCTTCTCTTAGTTACTTCATGAAGTTTACCTTTTAGATGCCAAGTAATTAATAGTAAACATTTATCATTGTCTTGTATGTGGTATGTGTCGAGAATAGCAACCACAGTGTGTAATACATTTTTTCTCAATAGCTTCTTAGCATTTCTACCCCGGTGTTCAATTATCTGAAACTAATGAAACATAAATGGTGCTATTTGATACATACTATCAATAACAAGTTTTGCGTCTTTGATGGCATTTCTATATTTCAATTGCACAACATGGTAGAATGTATCGTTTTATAGGTTGTGACGTTATGTTTCATATCGTATGTCAGAGCAATATACCTTAGGCTTTTTTATTTTATTGTTTGGGTTACATTTCCCTCCGCACTTTGAAATCGGGATTTCAAAAAAAAAAAATCAAATTGCAGGTGAAACATGTCGTGCATGGTAACATATAGCCACCTAGGACATGTCAATAATTATCATCACGACTCCATTGGAAAATGTTTTTAAAATTAATAAATATTTGTAAACAGTTTTGCTTTTTAGGGACAACGTTCCATTTTTTTTATTCCGATTGTCGCACTTTGAAAATCCTGCCAGTGCGATGTAATCCAAATGATTTTAAAAAAAGCCTTATTGTCCCATTTGGTCGTCTTTTAAAGACGTTGAGTATATTTGTTATCTCCTGACAGACGGTCATAGTCTTATGACACAGAACGCCAATGAATCAGTTTGGAGTGTTTTCAAGAATTTTACTTTCGACACCCACACCACGTCTCAGAGTAAAGATAATGAAGAGTTGTCCAAGGTCCTACAGGGACAGGAATTTGTAATTTAAATACAGTCGAACCCCTTTTGCACGGACCCTCGTTTGCAAGGACACCATGCCATCCCCGGAAATTTTCACTCAGAATATAACATATTCCAATATAATTCACGGACACCATGCCATGCACGGTCCCCGGACACCTCAACTCAACCCAATTCCCGGACATAGACCCCTAAAAATTGTATATTTTTGTGGGCCTTCTATGTTTTCCTAACATAATTTACGCATCAAAGTACATCATCGTCTACTATTACGAGCTGAAATCTTCCCATTTTTGATAATTTCCATTAAATTAGTCTGTAAAGTACAGTTTTACTCAAAATTGCATGATTCAATCTGTGTTTGATGAACGTTTGTTGACCCATGTGATGCTAGACCCCTATTGCAAGGACACCATGCCATTCCCGGACATTTGAGTAAAAAATTTTAAGTGTCCTTGCAAAAGGGGTTCAACTATATTACACTTAAAATTTCTAGTTGCAAATTAAGCGTAAGTTGTAACAGATTCGGGTTACGACCGTGATCTACATCTCGTTTTCATTTATTACAAGAGCCTATGACGTCTGACCACATAATACGCAGACGTTTAAAAAATATCCTTGCTGATAGATATAAACGTTCTTAAAGTAATCACTAACACCAGGATAACCTAAGTGCCGTGGATACTTTTTCATATAGCTAAAACTACAGCAGTGATAATGACTTGGCTCAATATTCTGAGATTTCCTGAGTACACCCATAATAAATTACATACAGGTAACGTAAAAGCAAGGACATAAATAATGTGCTGGGATATATCAGACACATTGTACATCTCAGCAAGGAAGTTCATTCCAGTAACTTTCTTGTTCGCAAAGGAATTATTTCACAATTACAGTGATGCACAAGTTTAACAAGTTGACAATCAAAATATAACCAGTTCTATGGCAACTAGTGAAGGATGTACCAAATATGCCAAAATAGGTAACTAAATTTCGTTCCACAGTTACCTAAAATTACTTTTGCTATACTGTTGATGAAGAAATCTGACTTGCTAATTATTCCACTTTGGTTATACACTTAATATATTTTACGCAATCCACAACTGGACAGGTTTTTGAATCGGTAGGCAATGCAGGATTCAAAATTTGATTTGATTAGTTTTTCTTGTGCAAAATAAACAAACAATAAATACAGTAGATTGCCAACATCAGCGTCCAAGTTTCCTCAGTGTGTGTTAGTCTCGTTGAATACTTTACACAGGATTCCTTATCACGTGCATTTAGTTGCATGAAAATTTTTTATCCTGATCAATTTAATTCAATCTTCGTTTTGAAGAAACTATTAGTTGCTTTAATGACGGATAATTCTGACAGATGATGAGGTAGCGAAATGTACCGACAATTAAAAATCAAAGTAACCAAAAACAAAATAGGTGAGATTCTACTGAACTAAACTGATTACACAAAACCCAACTTAAAAATCAGCAACTTACGGTTTTGGTGATTCGCCCTACTGGTTGGATAGCTTTGTTGCCCTTGTACCACGTGATTTCCGGTTCTGGTAAGCCTGATATACTGCAGTTGAAGCGAACTGACTGACCAATCTGTGCAAAGATTAAAAATGCATTATTAACATGGACCTGAAGTACATTTTCAGTTTCAACATTCCAACAATGGATATTAAAACTATAAATTGCGAATTACATGCAAAGAAGATATGGGTTGATAATATCGGAAATTGTAAATTTTTGTTCACGATCAAGTCAGTACACGGAATTCGTATCAGAAGTTTGACAATAGCGCATCAAAAGCACAGTATGAAATTCTTTCGTTCTCTCCTTTGTTCTCTTCGTTCCCAAAATGATACGATTTCTGTGTACTGGTACACAAATTACAATTAAACCCAACGTTTAAATTAATTTGTTCCACTTTAAATGTGCTTTTTTCTAGTTTCTCATGCAATCACGCGACCCTGGTATTTTGTAAAGTTTTCCATTCTCAATTCTTTTTGATGCGTCTGTTATTTATTAACGCAAATCTATTTTGTGTATTCGTCACATTTTCTTATGATTTACACACTAGAATGTACTGAGATTAAAAAGACACTAGATAAACCAAGACGAATTCACTTCTGTACGAGCTCAAACATACTTACAAGGCATCTCTTTGGTCTGAGTTTGGCTGTGAACGTTGGCGCTGTGTCGTAGCGTTTCTGACGTCGTGAGGATGTTCCTGATCGTGACGTTGTGTCCGAGTAGACGGATCCGGAACCTGCGGATCCGGATCTTCTGGATCTGGCGACGCTGGCATCAAAATCAGCTCCTGAATGAAATCAAAGCATAGCGTTTCTTTAAATCTACGCGTATTCTATGTCTGATAAGCCCATCTGAATGTTTCCACCAGAATGGTATTGAAAATGTGAACAGTTCAACGATAAATGTTACAGACGATGAAATGTATTTTCAGTTTCACTTCGGGTGAAAAGATGAGAAAAGAAAACATGTAAAAGCAAGTTAATACTGAAATAAAGAAAGACAAGAACTTCTAAGGTTAAGACTCGTATATGCAATGTTGGAAAATGTATGTGTAACGATGTCAATAGAGTAATGTCGGTGATCAAATGTTACCTGATACATGGAATTGAAATACTGAAATTCTTAAATAATGTAAATTAGGTACAATGTTCTGGGAACATTATGTATACGTATTCGCGTGTGTTACTCATGGTAATGAGATAGATTCCTTTTGGTGTTTAGTTGATTAAGTAGTGAGAATGTACAACGAAAACAACTGTAAAATACGTACTGTGCTTGAGGCAAATGCAAAAATGGAATAGCACAGAAGAATTTATGGAAACAATCAAGTGGCTTTGGGCTGATAAAACAAGTTTCAGCTTCGATGGTTTCTAACGCATTGATTGACGCAGTTTCATTGCGAACTTTAAAATACTCCTCAGATATATCTATCAAAAGATTTTTAGAGCATTACTAATAGAATCCTTTTTGCTGTTGTTCAACTGGTTATTCAGCAATGTTGCCTTGTGATAAAAATACTCGAACATCCGAGCAGAACTAAGCCCACTCGCTCGTGTTCTCGTGACCTTTATAAATTGTATTCAGAGCATTTATTGTATCTGATGAATAGGTTTGTTTTGACTTATCATCCATTTTTGTCAAAATATATGCGTTTAAAAATAGAAAGTACTTCACATTCTAGCACCTATGAAAATATATTACTAATTTAGTATAAATAATCAGGTTTATTCGAAACGCCTCTTTATTACCGCCGAGTATGCGGGAAGGTAATGTTTTCAGTAGTGTCTGTCTGTCTGTGTGTGTGTCTATCTGTGTGTCTGTCTATCTGTTCGGGCTATACCTTTTGACCTAAAAACATCATTTTTGGTATGGAGGTACATCTTTAAAGTATCTAGGTCAAGTTTGAGTACCAAAGTCATTGGACCACGTTCAAGATCACAGGAATTAAAATAGGTTCAGATAGACGCGAGCTCATTTGGCATTATCATAAATCTAAGACATCACAAGGATACAAATAGTGTCCAAGATCAAATCCCACATGTATGATATATGGAAAACCCCCCAAATATGGCTGCCAAACTGGAAGTAAAGGTGGGATGAATATAATGTTTACTGGAAATAAAAAGGGTATGGTGGTGCATAAGGCTGCTAAATATGAAGTCTGTATCATCAACTGTGTGTCCAGGATTAAGGTTCAAAGAAAATAACAAGTATGGCTGCCAATTTGAGAATAATGGTCACAGCAACATAATTTTTGCTGGGCTTTGAGATAGGATATAGGTGCATATGTGTATAAGATATGAAGTCTCTATAATCAATAATGTGCTCAGGATAGCTGTGCACAGACAACAACACCAACAATGACAATGCTGATGGACAACAATGACGACGATGGACAATTCATGATTCTGTAGGCTCTTTGGCAATTAAGCCAAATGAACCAAAAATGTCAATATTTTGACAATTCTCTGTTTCTGTCATATGTTCTAATATCTGTTAGCAATATGCAAGGTCAAGGTCATTTCGATTGAAAGGCATTCTTGTTTTGCTGTTGTTTCAACTGAGTTGAAACCAAAAGTGCAACACGTTACATGATGTATTAAATGAATGATACCCCATTTTTTAAAGTCAGACAAGCAAAAAATGTCTAAGTGTAGGATTACTGTGGTTGAATACAGGTGTGCGTGTGTTGATGTTTTGCGCGTGTAAAATTGTATAACATTAACACAAGAACATGTTTACAAACAAGTGATTTTCTTGCTGCATGATTACGTTCGGTAGAGGTCAAGAACATCAAGTGCGTCATAAATCTCGGGAAAAGGTCACGGACAACTTACCGCTACACCATGACCTGGTCGTAAAAATTTGCGAGATTTGGCGCTATTTTTTGCTTGACTGAATTTGGTGGAATGATCAATTTAGACTCAGCAGCATTTAGGCTTCGTTTAAACTTTTAATATCCTTCATGTAAAAGTCACAAGTTATCTTTCAACGTGGGAAACATGTTTCAAATGTGTTTTGTCACTACTGCCCAATATGGACAATGTTGTCAATGTCAAATGAACTGCCAATGTCTCTCATACATTGATTAAACTGGCATAGTATTTCCTGTGGTAATTTCGAATAACTTTGACACTTGAATTGGGAAATAAGTGCAGTAAATGAAAAAGATTGAAGTAAACTGAAAGTTACGAGATAAGTAAACGAAAATAAGAAAATAGACGAGAAAATAACGAATCAATATAGAAAGAAACAAAAGAATGAACAAACAAAATTCCTTCTGCTAGGTCACACAGACAGACAGTGTGAAAGAGTGGTATCTGGTGAAACTGTTGATAGGTTTAAAAGTTAGAGGAAGTAAGTTATTAACCTTCAGCATGATCACCATATATCTTTTTCATATGTCTTGGCGTTATCCTTCTGTACAGGTGAGCATAATCCTTGAAATCTACATCTCTAATTACGGGACTTTGATAAGTTGGCAGATAACGAGGACTGGGACCGTTTCCAGCATCTCTCCTTTCATATTCTAATTCTACTTTTCTCCGGATATCATCCCGAAGATAATTATGATCAACGAGGCCACTATCGTCCTCAATGGGTTCTGCTTTCCGTCGGCGGGAGTATTCCACTTCGACGTCGGATTTGCCGTAAAATCGCTTCATTATGTGGGCAATCTCGGTACCCGCAGGGACCACCAATTTCTCAATGATTTTCACCCCGTAGACCTCGGCGTCAGGCCTTTCGCCTATTTTCAACAGTTCTTCTTCAGATAACAAGTAGAATTTATAGTCCTGATAAATAGTAGTATCCTCAGGGAACAAACTGCGGTTTCGTCTGACGAATTTCTCTAGTTCAGTCATGGAATCCTGCATGAATTTAGTCCTTCGAACTACATTGTCCAGGGCAGCCTTAGCTTCTCTTGGATCAGTAGCATGACCACTGAGAGTCTGCCTTGAATAGGTCACTTGTTTCTTGCCACCGCCAATAGAATGGACTTGTACATCGTCTGGTTCGAACTTTTCATCGTGTGGAAGCACGAATGTGCTGATGTCACCCTTGCGTCGGTCCTTTTCAAGCTCAGATATATGGAACCTGTAGTCTCCCCTGATAGACTGAACATCCCTATCTGTGTATGGGGGAATATATTCAGGAGTTTCATACTGGAGACTTCTCACAGGAACTTTCGTTGGTATTTTCATCTTGGTTATTCGTTTACGAGGTATTTCAATTTCAGTATCGATTTCTTCATCATCTAAGTTGGTGACGCTACGGGCTCTTCTCAATCCTCGTCGTATCGCAGAGGTTGTGGTGGTTTCGGTGACGTCCATACGGCCAGGTAAGCGCGTCATGCTTGCGGCCCGTATTGGGGAACGAGACAGAATACCGGGCCGCCCGTGCACAGGAATGACATTCACTGGGACGACATTCAGTAAAGTGCTCGGAGCATCGGGGTCAAGGTCGGTTGAGTAGTACATCGGTTCAACAGATAGAGCTCTAGACTCAACCGACGTCAGATTCACCGACCGAGGTACCTGCAGCGGTGGTGGCGGCGGCAACCTAGGCTTACTTGTCTGATGAGTATACATAGTTGGAGGAGTATACAACGATTCAACAGACCGAGCTCTAGGCACGCCTACCGTCAAGGGTGTTGGCGACGGCGCTCTAGGCTCACTTATCTGATAACTGTACACATCGGTTGTCCTTCCACGGACCTGAGCACTACCGTCTGCCTCCCAGGGTGCGTAGTCACGGTCGATAGACGATGACGTGCGCACCTGTCGTTCCATACGATCACGCATCCTGACCATGTCGGACGTTTTCCCGGAGACGACTCTGGGTCTTGAAGCACCAACAATGGAATCGGGTTCAGCCGAATACGCTTTCTTGATTTTTTGCCTTACTCGGCGCCTGATATCAGCCTCATCTTCGTCATCAGCGGGAAAGTCGGGTACTTCCGGCGCGACATACGTTTGGAAACGTCCGCCTGCGCTGCGGGATCTTCCGCCGCCGACACTGGTGTCATACTTGTACTTAGAGATGGTAGATGCAGCAGAACCAACGCCATTGAGGTCTAGACTGGAGTCCCTGCTGTATCTGCCCCCGATCGGTACTCGAGAGCCGAGATACGTGCGCGATAACGGTTCCACCCCCGAGACAATTCCCGACTTCGCTGAATAGTCGTAAGTTGACGTGCCTCCTGTTCCGTAAATTCCAGCGCCTCCAGGTGACTTACTCCAGTGAGAAGAGAGGGATGAAGTGACGGTGGAAACCAGATTGGATCCACCCGAATATCGCGATGATCGGTCAAGGGACGAGCTCCTTCTCCGAACCATTGTGACACAATCCAAATCACCAAAAGAGCAAAGCCAAAGAACTTGAAATTAATCCAGAGTAAAATGTAGATTGCTATTCCCACAAATAATTCACTGCATTCTGGCATTCACAAACCAGCAGTAACTAGTATTTCTGTTCCGTTCCGTTTTTTATCTGCCGAGTAACATGTAAGCCTGAGCTTTCTAAAGGTATACATGTAGTCTACATCCAAGGTTAACTCTCTTGCTTTCCTCCTTCTTAAAATAACCTAGCGTGAACTGAATTGCTTTGCTCTCTCTCTCTCTATATTGCATATATTGGTAATATCCAACAATAATTATACTGGAATAAATAAATAAACGTTGTATTTACACTAATGCAAACAATAAACAAATAACAAAGTTAATAACAAAAATATGAAATAGATTGTGTATCTCTGATTGGCAACTGCAGGACTTCTTGGTATGTTTTGTAACTTAATCCGTTCTCAACTGATCCTTTAATCCATGGATTAATCAAACCACTTCACAGCTTTGCTTTCAGTAAAATCAACTAATCCAATATATACAAATAGAATCGAAATATATATAACATAGAGTGAAAGCTGGCGAAAATATCCAAAGCAGCTAGCTAAGGTAGAACTGCTTTCAAAATGGCCGACTTGGCTTAGGAGGGAAAAAGTTGTTCCCTTCTAAGTTCCAAGAGCGTCTTAGCTCTCTGGCCAACTCAGCTCTATGCTAGCTATATCGGTTGAGGCTGAGACCTCATCATCTCATCTGTTCAGGTATCTTGCCAGCTTGTGTGCTGCCTAGTAGTATTGCCTACATAACAGATGTCAGCTGAAAGCAAATGCTTAAGCCATCGGTACACTCAGGGTACCCAAATCATAGTGCAGACAATTGTAAGAATGCAGGTACTGTATCCTAGCTAAACATTATTCTCAAAAAGCTTGAGTAACCGGAAAATGTTGGTACATCGCGAGCCATTTAAGCGGCTTTCTGGAGTACCTGACTAAATTCTTGGGAACCGAGTCAGTGGACATATTGATACTGCCTTCTATTTACGGTTCTCTCCCTAGGAAATGCTGGCACCTGCTGTTAGTGATTAACTGGCCTCAATGAACTGACACTAAACCAAAATATAAACATAGTGCTGGGAAGTAATGCATGACCAGGGTACAACACACAATAGGGGTCAATCCAGGACCAAGGCACAACACTTAAAAGGTGTCATTCCATGAATGGTGACCTAAAAACATGAAACTGGGCAGTGTGCCCCAGTTCACACCTTACCTCATGCCTGTATGGATCAACCAGGCCACATAAACAAATGGACCTGACATCTGTCTGAAATTCTGCCAACTAACCTCTCTGGAGATGTAATATTCAAAATAGAAGCCATATCAATATGACATTAAATTACAGCATAATCTCTTTCGTGTCGGTATGTTTTGTGGTGTGTCGTAATATTCATAATACTACACGGTTGGTTACATTTACATATTGTATTGACAGGAATGGAACAATCTCGGGGTATGTTATTTTCTTGAGCAACTGTCGATGCGCTGCAGAATTCGAACATTTGCCAATCTGCTCCCAATGTTTGCACGGCAATCCCATCGTTTGAAACCCTTTGCATTTCCCCCGTGAAGCTGTACAATGCAGTAAGAAGATCAAATGCGTAAAGTCGAGGCTACCGACCCCCACTAAGCTTTGGCCCAGTCTGATCAGCTTTCTAGGCATAAAATTAGCCCCCCTGGTTTACTCTTATTGAACTAGTTGCCGAGCAACTAGATCCCAGCATAGCTGGGGCAAATAGGCTCAACTCATTATGTTTTATATCAGAGTGAGAGATGGGTGCGATTTTTTCTGGCTAGACTATTTCTCGCCACAGCACATCAGCTTGATAGACGATGATCACTTCGCCTTCGTTAACGAAACAGGAACTTCGTCATATTGGTTTTCTCACCTGGCCAGATGTCAGCAATGATACATTCACTCATTTACATTGGAAATGCTTCCAGAAGCAAATGCCACAATGCGTTCTATCAAAGACGTTAACGGGTAGTACCGCTGATTCGGCTAAACCATTGACAAATTATACGAGCAATAAAACAATCGGGCCTTTTTGAAGTATATCAAAGGAAATGAGATTTCAATGACTCTGGACACCAAAATATCTGAGCCTCTGGACAGATTTATTCATTTTACCAGATGTTTTTGATATAAGTTTGATACAGGTTTG
>JBCAUI010488837.1:0-26840 GCA_038406195.1 Haplosyllis anthogorgicola
GCAATAAACGTAGAGTCATCGTAACGCCTCGGGTTAGAGTTATATGTACAACGACACATAAGCATAACCCCACGACACTTACCACTGCGTCGTTCAAATCCTGATTGATGCATAAAATTACTATAACTATTAAAAGTTAGATGCCCAACAACAATTGAATCTCATGCTGAGCTCATTCAATTCTATTGATGCGGGGTGCTAAACTTTTGATAGTAATTTCATGATCTGAGAAAAAGGTCCCAACCAGCCATGCTAACCAAGTTGGCAGGTGTCGCACTTAGAGGTGACTCTTTACAACCCTGGCTTTAAAACCCATGGTTAGAATCACCTGAAGTTCAAAACAGGGTTACCAGTGGCCTCACAAATGGTTGCCTGTTGGTCCCAGATTAGGGACTGCAACGCTTACTACATAATACCTTTGAAAATAAAGTTAGTACAATCACAGACGGGCTATCTTTCTCTGTCCACGGAAGAGCTATTCTGTAATTTTACTTATAAACTGATGAGGATGTTTTCTCAAAATGAATTGCCTTGAAAACTCTCCATGAACAAATGATAAGTAATTGAGATCATCCGCACGTGTGTAAAAGGTGTAATTTATCAAATTGCATGCCAAATAATGGCTACTTTTTTCCTGTTGAATGTGTACTTTAAGATATTTAATTATGGCAAAAAGCAGTTTGGTAAGTCACTAGATATGTGCTGTTGGTTTTGAATGATGGAATGCATGAATGTTTAAAATGTTCCAAGGGTTGAGCCCTAGGAATTTCCTTTAGAGTGAGAATGAGGCTGATAGGCTTTTTTATCAGTAATTTCAACTTTTTATAGTTGATGCTAGACACACGCCCGACCAATAACATGGCGTGTGCTGCCACACGCAATTTTTTTTCGACGCTTCTTTGCATAAAAATGGGTACAAAAAGATCGGCATTGCAAATGATGATATTCAGATTTAAGTTTTAGTAATAACCAACTGTACGATTCCAATATTTTAAGGTTTATTCACAGAAAAGACTATGTTTTATCAAATTTGATCAGTTTGACTTCAGAAGTTAACCACTTGACACCCGTAATTGTGTAAAGTCTCAAATTGCCCTAAAAGAAGCTGCTACATATCAGGCTGTCCTGGAATTGAGACATAATAACCAATAGAAATACAGACCAGGTCAGATTAGGTTTCCAAAAGAGATGGTTTCAAATGGGGAACAAAAAAGCTTTGGAACTTTTTCTTACTCAGTACTATGTCTAATTTGTTTACTTTATCTTATTAGCTACAAGTGAATTATTATGATTCATTGTGTATGCACTGGATTCAGTATCATTACTGAAATGTGTACATTTCAGTCCTGTCTTACTAGACAAATTAGATACAAAAGACAGAGTACGAATTGAGAAGAACTTTCAATAGATCTCTTGTTGTTTCTATGTTGCTTCATTCTTCCACTGTTGTTACTTTACTTTTACTTTGACAGCATAACTTCTACTTTCGACGCATTAAATACATGTACAGTATGTGGACAGTTATGAAACGGAAGGAATTTTTATCTCGAAAATTTACACCAAAATTTGCATCAGATTTATCGACAGCTTTGAACTCTTCAGTTTCTAAGTTTTTGTTCATAGTGATGAAATTAATCTGGCATTTTTGTTAATGTGGAGAAAGTGATGTCACTTTGTTTCGCCAAAATAAATACCAGAGACAGACTGCAATATAAAAAAGCTACATGACTCAAATGGAGTGACCCCTCATGACAGTAAATAACACTAAGATTTGACATGTACACGGGGTCTGATAATAAGTCGTCAGTACGCATCACGTTTAATAAATGCTGCAATGTTTAGTGAACAAGGCTAGATGAAAGCGAGTGCCGACACATTTGAATGAGTGAAGTGTGCAGTTACATTAAAGGAACATCTGCCGTATATATATCTCCCATGTTGTGGTTTACCCCCAGGGATGGTTGACAATTGTTTTTTTCTTGGCTTCTCGTCTAATACGACATGTACCATCAGCCCATTAACGGCAAGACGGCGGATACGACAAACATCACATGTCCGTTATCGCTAATTGACAGTTCCGTCTTTTACAGTAAAACACGCATTGCGCGCACCCCCTATTGGGCGTACTACTGTCATCCACGTACTATTGGACGTACTTAGTGTTGTACACAAACCACATACTGAATAACATTGAGAGCTCGTAATCTTTTGTCAGTGTCTTTGGCATGACAAAAAGCATCGTCGCCCATAATTACCAACTATCGAACATCAATTTTAGCCACAATGTGGCACTGAAATTGTATAGATTGACTTTAGATTCAATTCAATACCTCCTTTCTTATTCATCTATGTTTTATTTTGTTATACTAAAGATCAAACATTGACAAACATGTACAGAAAATGTCTGGTTGAGACAATATATTCTCCAATGAACACTCCATTGGGCTTATCAACTGTCATCCGCATGCTTTTTGGCAGGGAAAGTTGGGAGTTCGTCCAATACAGATTTTACTGTACAACCGTGGTGTTCCTTCCTCAGAAAAAGTCTTTAATGAGTTTTGATAACGTTATGCTGGCTAGGCAAATTACACCCCATGGTGCGTTTTGGTATCAAGTTGAACAAAAAGACATTTATTCTGTTACATGCTTCGAGCGAACATCATGCAATGCCTAAACTGAAGCAAGTTGTCAATTCTCCTGCATTCATTAAAGTACAAAAGTTCAAAGAAAACCAAACAGTTTCTAAAGATCTGCTAGATGGTCAAGGTGAAAATCATAGACTGCGATCAAGTTCTTGCTTTCGTTTGGCCTGAAGGTTAGTCGGTGATTAGGGGGTTACTACCCCTAGGATCCATCCTTCCTATCAGCGACACAATGGTAGCGTGTGCAAGGTCCGTCATAGGGTCCACGAAAGTAACACATGATAATACCCTCTGGTCAGATAAGATTTGATCATTTTTGTTCACACGGGGTGATCAAGTTCTTGGTCATGACCTAAGGCGTGTGTATTCCGGGCTAGTTTTACGTTCCACTCACATATTGCTTTCAAAGATTTCTTTGATGAAATTTTAAGCATCATATTTGTCATTAATCCAAGATGGTATAACACGCTTGGCTTGGACTTGGTCTTGTAAAATTACTTTCAAGCGAAGTAGCTACAAAATGTGTAAATTTTGTAGAAGAAAAACCAAGCAAGTGGCAATAGCTAAACTTACAGCCAGACATTTTCTGTCAATACCTGAACAGGAATTTAAACATTTGATCATTTTCTGCAATGTTTTAATGTACCTTTGAAGAATCGACAGAGAATATGTATCAATTGGTGATATGATAAGTTACTGTTTTCTGATATGTAAAAACACTCAATAAACTGCATGATATTCTTTTTCCAATGACAGTGAAGTCATTAATAGGTTTGAAACAGCAATAGGCTGTCCCAATTAAAATAAAATGCTTCTGATCATTTTATTTATGTTTCTTATTGAGTGAATTTTACCCAGAATAGTTTTGGGTATACAGAGTTGTGCGCAGAAAAGCGGCATCACACAAAATCGGAATAATTACTGTATTAATTTACTTCATAACCGTTAACGACAAGTATTAATGAGATCCTTCCAACAACATGAGTAAGCAAAGTGACCAGAAGCATTTTGGTTTAACTGAGGCAAAAATATAAATACCAAAATTATTAAATGACCGTTTCTAAGAAGGGACTGTGATACGAATGTCAAAACCAAAGGAACTAAATTGATAATTTCACTTAGTCTACCAGGCTGTAAAACTGTATGAATCAAATCTTACAAATCACTTGTATCAATATCAATAATCCCATAAATGGGATTGCACCGTACTAGTAAGTGGCCAATACAGGCAAAGGTGTGTCAGAAATATGGCTAGCTGCCTGCTAACACTCATACACTCAGTAGATACTAGTAGATACCAGGTGCCAATTAGCAGCATCCCCGGGGACCATTGCAGACAAGTCAGTAAGCATGTAAATGACAGGTTCATCTTGGACTTAAAATACCTACACCCAAAGTCCGAAACAGGGGACCAGTGGCCAAGAAAATAACAAAATTAATCCTATTTGTTTATTCACTGACCAGGAAACGTTTTCTCTGATTGTCTGAAGCTTCTTGCTGACCATGTTGCAAGTGACGTATAGATATTTAGCAGTGAAGAATTTTCATTGGGTAACGTAATATGTTACAGTTGTTCAAATATACACCGTTTCTCTATTCATGTCTTGATCAACCAGAGGTCTGGGGTTATATAATGGCAAGGAATTTTTCTTTTGACAAGTGAAGTGGTGAAGTACTTATTACCCGTTTGCATGCATAAGAATAGCTATTTATAAGAACCTGATATAAGGTAAAAAGTTTTAAAATGGTGGGCTTTGCAACTCTTGTCTGGCTGGACATGCCAGTCAGCATACCGTAAATGGAACTAAACCAATACCATTCCCGTGTACCTGGACCTAGATTGTTCTCAACTGTCTGTCACCGTTGGATACTGTCTTGATTTTCTTTCATTTCATTACACAGAATGTGTCTGTCTAGGTATTAAATGTATTTAACTTAGTTTAGGGAAGTGACACACTAGCTCTGCTGTATTATTATGGCTTGTTACTCTCCCAGTTTGACCCAGGTCTGAACATACATTATGTTCGTAACCCTGTATTGTAATATATACGAGGGCTAACACCACATTACAGTTGAAACGATCTGTTATGTCATTTTACACATGTAAGATTTATGTGACAAGTTCAGGTAAATACTGGTTTTTCAACCACAACGATGAATAAAGGGGCAGCTAGTATACAGCAGTGTGAGAACACAATGGCTAAAAGGTTAGGACTTGATCAAAAACCGTATTATTATCCAAAACCCTAAATAGCTGTTCACTGTTGGGTTAGAGTCCTTTCCTTGGTTTTGCCTTGTGTTGAGGTCATTTCATAACACAGGGACCATTTGCGAAGAATATAAATTGTTCAGCATTTTACCTATCTAATTAACTTCAGTTTTATATATTATTCGAAACAACACTGGAGAAAAACGAGCAGGCTCTTCCTTGAAAATGTTAGTAGTAAACATTTAGTACATCAAGCCCCCAGCGCCCAGCAACACATTGCGTTTTCGTAAACTTTTATTTATATTTTTTGTTGGACCAGGGTCCATATTTTGGGCCACTAATTACCCCGACTTCCCATGGGTTTTAAAGCCTAGGTGGCTATCTCCACTGCACTCTTACTTCCACACAGTGATCCTAAGGTGTGGTGCTACAACTGCCATTTCCACTAACGGAGGTGTGCACTATCTAAATGTACAACTTTGTACTGATTACGAATTAAACATTTTGAGGAATTGTTTTCATTTGTACCCTGATAATATCCAGTTTGTGATTCTTATGCCAGTTCCATGTTGTTCTTGTGATGTATCTAGCTTGTATGATTATAGCTAAATAGGTGCTCAGATTTAATGTACTTGATCCTAGATACTGTCTGATAAGTTTATAGCAATTGAAAGCTACTTAGAACAAAATTTTTTACCGACCCAAGTTTTACACTGTAATATCAATTATCCGCATGAGACAAAGAAATGTTAGCAATGTAGAAATTAGGCTTACAATAAGGTTAGATTTTATATTTAGTTTACGAAGGATGATTCAATTGCCATTTACTCTGAGTCCATCTACACTAAGAGAAAATTCAATGCCAGAATACATTCCTTTTTAATAAATCTAGAATTTCGGAATACCCATTCTGATAACACTTTCACCTTGTTGAAATGTAAAATTAATACTAATAATTAATTTGCCTGGATGGGTCACTTTGTGGAAAGCTAAAATAATTTTTAAAATACTGGAATATTTATCTGTAGACGCCATCTTGGCCTTCTTACATCTCAGAAAGCAACATGTTAATACTAAAATCTAATATGGGATAAATCAACTTCCACAAACAGAATGACATTATTGAAGTAATACTATTTTTCATACTTCATTAAATTAAAATATTTGCTCGAAGTACACAATCACAATAGATCTTAATTTTCTAAGGATCACCGAAATTTAAAATGCTTCCAAACCGTTGCCAAATTAAAATTAAGGAGAGAAGTGTTAATGCTGTTGTAGATCAACAGTTGTCCAGTAAAAAATTCAGTTAATCACAAATTTTCAAACAGTTAAAACATTAAATAAACTCATAAAAGCTAAAGAATATTTTACTCACCTTAATTTTCCTTAGTAAATCCTTCATCCAATCCTCGAGTTTTCTCAGTTCAAAGTTATTTATTCTAACAAGATATATTACTTCCACAATAATCTTGAAAGTTTCCAAGATGTCTCGATTGTGACTGACTACAATAATACTGATAAAGATCACACACTTTTCTGTTTATTTGATAAATATATTCAAATAATGCCAACTTTAAACTGACATCGAATCGGATTATGCAGCAATGTACGTTGATAGATAATCAAGTCCTTGTAAATCCCTCAAGATGATTAAATGTTTTCATTTTATCACATTTTGTCCTTAAATGTAACAAACAGTAGTTTTAGCAGTTATGAGAGATTCCTTTTATGTGGTTCTGTCAATGGTGTACACCGTAGATCCAAGACGCTGTCCAGAGGTTGGTGTTGATATTTAAAAATTTAAATCACCAACGATGATCATCATGTCCTATAAACAAGCTATTTGTATAGAGAGTTATACAGCCCCAGACGCATAGACTGTACTGTAGTAGTAATGTGTGTTATAATAAAAGTCCCACGCAAGCCCTCACTCATCTCCCAATTGGACGGAGAAAAGAAGTTGCCCACAACACGTACAAAACCACTGTCTATCACGCTACACGCAGCACTAACTTGACATCGATATGTATGAGATACTCTTGTCTTGCATGTTGAGGGCTAAACATGCATTATGTGCAAAAGGCATTCATGTGAAGAGCTGCACTGTAACATATTTCACCTTCAATTGAACAACAATATTTGCAATGTGCCCTGTATCAATTCAAAGTGAATGCACACGGAATAATATCCCAATCAAAACAGGCTTTGAAAAGTCACCTATGTGTGTAGAAACGATGCTTGTGATACGTTTGTAGTTACCACTTTAAACAGATTACAAAGATTCACAAAAATCCCGAGACTTTATGCCCGTTCTCTGCCTTAAAATACGAGATCAAGAGGCTGGTGCAAACTATTTCACATAGAAATGAGCTATGGAGGCCATATTTCAATGTTCCCTACTGTTCCAAACATTGTCAGATATTTATGGAGAAATAACTTGTCTTCAGCTGACCACAGAATGGGTTGTCCCCGTCCCCCCGTTAAATTAAAAATATAATTTTAATTATGCCAATAGGTGCTGTATACCATTCTGCCAAACGGAGGGACGCTTCAGATAGAAATAGTCCCAGAAAGTTTGCTTCACCTTTAGGGTTATATTTACCCAGGCAATTGTGAACCCGAGAAGACCCGACACACGCTGGTGACCCAACCTTTACTGACACCACTTCTACACTCATCCTCCTATCATACAGAACCTTTTGATCAACAATTCTACTACTTTACTTTGAAATCCTTTGAAGAATGAATGAATCCCTTTGATAAAAAAAAACACTAAAAAATATTAAAAACGTTTAAAAGCACCATCATGACAAGAAAAAGACAAAGTAATGGAAGCAAATGATGCTATGAGGGTGATTGTCAAAACACCATGCTCATAAATGATTCAAACTGTTAAATAACCTTTTAAGGCTTTTAAAATTATAAATTGTAGCAAATGGAGTGACCACTCCAAGTGTCCATAGAGGGGTGCTAATGGCTTGGTTGTTGAATTTTTTTGTGACCTAGATGACTTGGCAAGGAAGACCTTCCAAGAAGTTAATGTCTTAAAAGGTGGTATATACCGGGGCTTTACATTATACTGTGAATGAAGATCTGTGTAAAAAAACTCTGCTGTGTGCTGCAGCCAGACAAGTTCTCTTTCCGCCCTGATGGAGGGTAAATTTGAGGCCCCATTGAAAAGTTTGGGGGCCCCCAGGGCTCGAGGCTGTCATGGAATGCGGTCCTTTGTGCTCTCAGCCAATGGGAGCGTGGCGGCTCTTGTGAGGCACTATGCCTGGCGTTTGTCGTCAACCACCGTAACGTGTGTGCTCCACGGGGGCACGCGTGTACCCACTTACAGCCTAGCAGTTTGATCCCCAGTCTTTATTATGGGATCCCCTGTCCCGTCTTTAAGGGGGTAGGGGGCGTTTTCCCTCCAAAACTCACCCAACGAGTACCTGGGGCCACTTTTTCCTACCCTAGACTATTCTGTCGTTAAAATCTCCACATATTATCACATATCCCCTTCCCCAGTCTAAGTTGGTCTATGCTTTAATATCTAGGTCTAGGCAAACATGTATTCGAATTATAAGCGGTTCACTGCTCTCATATGTATGACTCTCAACTTTCAATTGTAGGCCTATGAATGAAGGCAAGACAGTTTAGATTTATTTGCCTGACAATGGTTCTTATGTGATTTGAGGCAACCGTACTTTAAAATGCAAGCTTAAATACTGACATTTGCAACATGCTAGAATTGTATGTACGATATATTTGTACTTGCAGGGCCTTAGTGTAACCTCATAGCGTCAGTTATTAAATTGATAAGCAAATATTAATATAGCATAGAAAGTAATTTTGCTTTTACAATAGCGAAAGTTATGAAGATAAATATCGGTTGTAAGGTTAATAAATAAATCCAATGCAATATGTGAACTTAATGCTCTTTTCCATCTTTGTCCTTAGTTTAATAAGGAAGACTCATTTATTCTAAAAAAATTTAAGACGAGTTTTTTTTATTAGCAAGCCAGGTAACAATAATGTAATGTCAGAATAACCAACTGGTAATGTCTAAAGGGGAAATATTTTATTTCATTGGAGTTTAACTTGTGTCATACTCACTTGAGTCCAGTAAAAATGTTTAATGTTTTTTCTGTACAGTACATTCTGCATTAATTAGATCAAACATGGCAAGATGAGCAATTTATTTATCAACAACTCTTGATAATGCAATGATATAAAGTTCAGTAAGTTTAGTTAAAGAAATATATACTTATTCTGTCTATTGTTGGTATTGGTATTGGTAGTGGAATTTATTTATATGACTAGGTTATTATTCTTCGTTTCAAACAGCATCTGACGGACATATTAACAGCGCATTTTCATAATCTTAAGTTCCAACACTGCCAAACTACAACGGATCCAATTCCAAGAAATTGGTGCATTAACAGGAGCGTTAAGAGTAGCGTTACGTTGTTTATTGTGTAACGCTACCAGTCGCCTTTACACAATAAACAACATAACGCTTATCTTAACGCTTGTTGTGCATTAACGGATGGACATTAAGTTTATGAAAACGCGCTGCATATTTGATTTTGAGCGTATTTACACTAGGTAATATGCATGAAGGACAAGTCAAATTGCGGTCGTAAAAATTTGTCCTCGTGGGGAAAATTTAACCTTAGTTTATTACACTTGAGAAACAGTCTGGTAGAATATTTCTACAATTTTCTGTCGTAACCCAAGCGTTATTTACTCATTACTAAGCTATCACGTACATCTGCTTTTCATTCCATTTCCGCTAAACTGTAAAGGTGATGTATTATTATGAGATCCTATTTACTAAGATTGATGTAACAACAAAAAGGACATGAGGGAAGTGATCTTATCTAAGCGAGGTCCCTGCTTTTTCGCTATTGTTCCCCTGATCAAGGAGGTTGGGTTAGGGTTAATAAAAAAACATATTCGTACAGAAATAATGACTTCCCCTTGAATGTTTTTTTTCATAAATGCACCCTAGATTCATTCTGGAGAAAATTAATTTTAAAAATGCTTTAGTAAGTGCTATTTCCTGTTGAAAATCAGACCAGACACGAGAAAGAAATAAAAGAATGAGATGTTCACCATTATAGAAGCTACTTATTACATACACTGCTAAACCTAGAACCTTTGCCTTTTCCATACAATGGAATTTTTGCAAGCATAATAGACTGCAAGGAATCTTTCCTCATTCTGTGATCACTAAATAGCAAGTTAATATATACCGTGCACAATAAAGGTAAATAAGTTTTTGAGATGTTTGTACCAAAAGGATTTTTAATAACCTGCCACCCACCTGAATTGTCCAAGGGCAAGGTAAGGCAACCGTATAATTTTTAGTAAAAACTCGGGTTATCATATTAAATATTTTTATTCATTATATTAGATATACAAGTGGTAAAGGTATTATTACAAAAAAGTAAACAAATGGTGTACATCAATATATCATATATCTGCCCGTGTCTGTGTGGCTCCATTATGATGGACAGTCATGGTAATATCAAACTTGAGTTGTTCTAAACAACATATTATGATGGAACTTATGTGATCAGTGTTTTTAACTGATCAGTGGTTATGAGATCAATATAAATTGTGGAGGGTCATAGTAATGTCAATATCGAGTGGTTTGAAAGTGAAAGATTATGTGATTGGTGTTTGAACAAAGTTGTTCGGCAACATTAACGATCCAGAAGATTTGTTTACATTTTTTTTTTTCAGATACAAATGCTTCATCATCTTAGAAACGGAACCAACTAATAAAACATTACAGAAGACACTCCACATGTTAATGTTTTTGAAAAAAGTCTCAGTATTTGAATGATTATGTATGATGAGGAAGAATCTGCATGTGGAAAAAGTAAACAAACCATCCAGATCCTTAACGGGACAACTCTAAAAAGATCAAAGTGACGGTCAAGTATCGATAAAATATTAAATCTTATGTCTTTCTCCTAGTGCTTGGCGATTTCACTTGTTATTAATATTTTTTACATCCTCTTGAGAACTTCTTTATTGTCGATATTGACGGTGACGGATGTATTTTTATGACATTGTCATCTCTGCGGCCTTCTTCTTGAACCTCAGTATGTTGGCTTGTTGGATAGGAATTATTTCGTATGTCCATTAAAAGCGTTGTCAAGGCTTTTAGTCTGTATAAAGGAAAATGTTTGACATTGATGGGTGTTTTTCAGAGAGATAATATACAAATTTACAGCTACAACTCCATTGAACATTGTTTACCTAACATGACCCTCCTACACACTTCCTGAAGATTTTGAGTACAGTAAAATCTGCATTGGGCGTACCTCTTATTGGGCATACTACTGTCATCCACATACTGTTTTTCAATCACCAGTCATTTTTATTAGTATTTTATACTCCACTGGACATACTTACTGTCATACTCAAACCACGTACTCAGTAATATTGAAAATTTGTGAACTTTTGCCTATGTATTTAGCATCACACTAAGTATCACCGCCCAACATTATGAGTCATTGAACATTAATTTTTACCTTAGTTCATAAATTTACTTTGCTTGTTAATTCCCTTATGCTTTAGTTTGTTTGTATTTTCATTTATTTACAAAAGAAATGTGTACTAGTGATCCAATGTCGGTGTGTAGTGACAAAATATTCTCCAATGGACTCTCTATGAGGCGTGCCCACTGTCATCTACGTACTTTCTGGCATGGAGTGTAGAGAGTTCGCCCAATGCAGATTTTACTGTATTTACCATTTTAAGGATTATCTCTTTGTAGAAACATGACAATGTTCACTGTTACTTATTAAATGGTACAGGTTTCAAACAAACAACTAAAGTTCACTTAAAATAAATGCAAAATCTAAAGTAACAAAGTGACACGGATGTAGCATTCCTCATCATAGAAACTACAGTAGAACCTGCTTTAACAAGCCACTGCTTTGTGCAGCCATCTGACATTTACGGCCAACATTAAGTTTTTTCTTACATTTTCTAATAGATAAATCATTAAAATGTCACTGCTTTGTGAGGCCACTTGCCATTTTGCAGCCAATTTACATTGTGAGTAAGGGTGACGCCTCAAAGCAGATTCTTCTGTATCTAAACATATCGTGCAACAGTTCAAAATGTCAAACAATATCATGCAATAATAAATACAAATAAATAAGAAAGTAAAATCTCTCATAAAATAAAACAATACATATTTTTACAAAATAGTAAACAATCGTTTACTGGTATCTTACCATCTGCAGTTCATTCCTGTGTTGTTAAACGAGAAACACATTAAACGTTACATATTTCTGTAGAAAAATTCCATGTAAAAAGTATAAATGAAACGTTTAAAATGTAACATATCTGTATGACATCTAGAGTTAGGAGTCTACACCTAATTGTATGGATGCATAATCGCATTGTAAACTGGTCCCCAATAGCTTATGAAGATTTGATCATCTTTGTGCATGTTATGTAAAGAATTATGGATCATACAGTGACAAAGGCCAAATAAGGGAACTCTCAGTAATCCCTGTTCGTTCATATACTCATTTTCGAAATAGAACTTGGTACTGTACTGCCATTTGAATGAAAGACATAGCGTGAGATTTTATTGTTTGCAATATGAAAGACAAGTTAGGATGCGTTTACGTTAATTTCTCTCGTTTCCTTACCGGTACAGATATTCTCGTAAAAAATATTCGAAATACGGAATTACTTGAATAAATCTAGAACTGTCACTCAAACAAAAAGAATGTCCTCAGCGTAGCAGGTTTAGTACGTATAATCGAGGATCCATCCAGGGGAACAACTTCAGTGATCCAGGATTTTTAATCGGGGGGAGGGGACAGTAGGCAAATATCGATGAAGGGGCGTACGTCACCTCCGCCCCCTTGTGAACATGTTTTCTCTTTCATTTCTTCACCATGCACTAGTGTTATCAACCTGTGGCATTTTGCCGCTATCTGTACTTGATAAGGAGTCATTTACACCATGCAAATTAATCTTGGTGGTGCTCGACCAGTCAGCAGTATTGTAATCCTGGAGACCTACTGTGCTTCTGGTGTCGTCTTCATTCTTCTGCTCAGCCGCCTTGACTTTCTGGTGCACAAAGCAGAGGGTGCAAACATCCCAGACCAATTCCACGAACTCAAAGATAGTTATGACGGACAGACCCAACCACAGGCCCACCTGACCTCCAACGTCTGATAACAAGTCCACGATCTGAAACATTCAGTAGTTATAGATTGAGTTAAGATGCAGGCAGAAGGACACGCCCAACACACACACATACACACACAGACGGACAGACGGACAAACTGTGTGTGTGTGGAGAGAGAGAGAGAGAGACCCGACAGACAGACAGACAGACAGACAGACAAAGGGGAAGACAGACAGACAGAGACAAAGACAGGAACAGAGACAGGAGCAGAAAAATAGCATAGTTAACGTTCAGGCTACGGATTAACAACAGTTAGCTATTCCTTTGAACTAACTGAACAGAAATATTAGAAATATTTTGCTATGAAAACTACTAGAACTGTTACTCACAGATTTTGTTCTTGACTTTCTTAAGCGAATTATTAATATTATAAGTCTACTTACGCCGTACGACGCCTTGGTGACGATAGATGTGTAATCCAGTGATTTGAAATATATTTTCAGTTTCAATATATTTTTCCTGCAAAAGTAAAATTCAGTCTAACAGATATCATCGAGATAGCCTCGTGTAGTCATGAAATAAACAGTTCCTACGCACAGAGTGCTAAATTATTATTACCACAATTCTAAGTGCAGATTTCTAAACCAACGGGAAAATCCTTTGACCTATTTTAAATGTTGAGGTACAAACCTCAGATATTCAGTTCTGGAAGTGCTTGCATAAAGAGCATCGTAAAGAGATTCATCTCTTATCAACAAGTTTTCCAACTCTTCTTCCTGTAACAGAAACGGATTTTTTGAAATGGCTCTTGTACATGGGTGAAACTGGCAATTGTTTTTACAAAAAATTGTTTAATGAATTTCATTCTCAATGTATGATTTTCGTCTATCGAATGACAATAGACCTTCTTTTGTACCACGGTGGAAAGTTCTTGTCTACTTTGTCACGTTATAATGTCAGTCATCCATTTATAAATCAAAATAGAACCTATCGGTGGGAAATAAAGGTGCCAAGTTATTCGCTAGACCGACAATCAACTGACTGATCTTTTTGTTATTTTACTTATGAACTCCACAGGAGATACATGTAACTTTACTCAATGTAAATTTTGCTAACCAGTGTATTGAACAAATTAATAAATCCTATTCGAAAACCGTCAAAAGTAGTGGTTGTCTGTTTCGAAATTATACAATGGTAAACTTAGTTGATTGACACATTTGCTTTCACTTTACAAGACTAGTAATCTAACTTCATGCTTACTTCTTTAGCCTCGGATGGCCACCTAGCGTAAGATAAATGTCGTTCGTAATACACAGACCTGGAAAGGCAAAACAGATACATAGAATAATGTCAACATAACAAAGGCGTTAGTTTTACCAGAAGCATGTGATGAGGTTCCTAAAGTTCCTATTCACTCTGCACACTTTTAACAAAATACAAGACAGGTGAAGTGATTTGCTCAGTAGCGGATCCAGAAATTTGTCTTCGGACGGAGGGAGGGGAACTTGTGGCCCTATGCAACTTGTTTCAACAGGACAAAAAGGATGGGCCTTTGATCTCCACCTCTGGATCAGCCACTGTCTGGCAGTGTTGTCTGTTATTTATACGTACGAGCATTCTTTCTTGCAGTGTGTTGTACAGTTCAGTTTGTCCATTTGGAACAGATCAAGTTGGTCATCCAAGCAAATAGCTGAAAATATTATGTTTTTGTATAGTACCACCAAAGTGTAAAATCTGGACTGGCAGAAAGGAAAGATGGTCACTTATTACCAACTGCCCTGCTAGAGATACAGACAGACCACCTGCTTTAGCAAACAACTCAGAATATCAGTTCCTTGTAGCGTGTTCCCTCTGATGACGACTTACGCATTTGAAGATCTCGTGGGTAAAATTAACACAAGAGGATGTATCTAAAGGTTTTAAAGAAAACTAGGGGTAAAGGTACATTCCAACTGTTTTACATGCATTTGAAATATGCTTAGACAAAACAGTAGAGGATATAGAATTTTCTTCGAGGAGCCCAAAATGGCGGCCCAAACATGGTTCAACAGGGGCTAGGGGGCGCAGGCCAGTAAAGCCTCAACCTAGCTCCGCGACTGCAATATTCGTGTATTTTATCGCATGTAATGTAATCATGGTATCACTGAGTCGCACAAAGTATGTAGAGTTTACAAGAAGTTTGAGTTTGAACTGACCTTCAGCGTCACTTTTACATGGACGAACCCTGGAGCCTTCGTTTCCCGTAACGTGGTCAACCGCCGTACCCCAGTTTGGGAAGTCAGAATCCGAACAGTTGCAAGCCTCAATCACGTGCAACTGATAGCATGTCTTCTTGCAGGCCTACAGAATATAAATAACATTGTTATGAATGCAAAAGTGTTTCCATAAGACATCGTCCAGCATGCTGACTTAATGTTTTAAACATGCACGATTACATTGACGGATCCAGGGGGAGCAGGTCCACGCGATTGTCTCCTCCCATATCCACCGTAGCCAATTTATCCCATTTTGTAGCTTTCAAGCAGCTTTTTACCGATTTCTTTAAAGTGATTTTTGAGATTTTTTGGACGCTCACAAACGAAAAATCACATTCTACCTCATCGACCAACGTAACATGGCAATGTTATGTTGCGTTGGGCGCTGGGATAGAATCCGGTTATTTCAGAATTCTTTTCTTACAATGGAATTGCATACTTTTAAAGAATCCCACATTTTGTTCTATGGATTTACCTCGGAGGTGTAGTCGAGCCATTCGAACTGACTCCTCCACAGGTTCTTCAGTTGGTTCTGTGCATCGTTCACGGTCTCACAGTCACCGTGAGGAGGGTCCTCTCTCTCTATCTCTATCTGTGAATGATGGTTTGCAATACAAGATATACATTATCAATGCTTTTCTTCAATGTTCTGTTTCCTTATTTCAAGTTGTTAATGCAAATAATTTAAACAAAATTTTGCTCACGCTACACTAGCTTTATGTCAAATTAGTTGAACAAAACTGCACTGAATTTATACAAGCAAAAATGGGAATCGCCTATTTACTTCCATTGTCCGTAATCTGATGTTTTTCAATAATAATGGTTTATATTATTTGCATTATCAACATGAAATAATAGAAATGTTTACGTTCTGGGTTCTGGGATAATGTATTGCTCGTATTTTGATGGGTTTGAAAGCCAGTAGCAGAAGGAATTGAATTGTACAGGAATTGTGATGGCAATGGAAATCTTCAGTCCTTAACTTAAATCTTTAATCCAGTTTTGATGTGACCTTCTTTAAAACCAGATATGGATACATACTCTTTCCAAGCCGACATATGTGAGGGATCCCGGTGCGACACTGAAGCCCGTGTCTTCTGGAAAAGGCATACTGGATTTGTTGTGGATTGTAACCCGAGCTCCTGCTGCATCTGCTAGGCCCTCAACGTATTCGCCCTGTTGTATGAACAGCTTTAGAGTCAAACCTGCATAAAGAAAAAGTACACAGCTTGAACCTAAAAAAATTAGAGAATAAAACTTTCTAACACGCCTTTCCCTTTTTAGTGGCAACTGCTGCAGTCACTTTTTCTGGGAACAGCGCACAATCATGTTGCAATTGGCAATCATATTTGGATTTCAGGCATGCTCAGTTTCTTTAGATGTTACTTCTACACGTCGGTTACCCATCCAAGTAGTCATCAAAGCTGCGATTGCTTAACCCCAGTGATCGACCGAGAACTGTTTGAACCATGCACCTCTACGCCTCTTCATTTTGGAAACAATGAAACCTTTTGTTCGAATAAAAGACACAACATAAAATTCTATTGTCCCATGCTTAAGTTGATACATATTGCATTGGGCTGTTTCTAGACAAAGACCTGGAAACAATAAAAATTCACGCTGTGGTTCTCAAGAAAACCATCCGATAACTTCTTCCAATGTTATTTTCGAATATTCTGTAATCATTTTGCCCACCCACTATTGTTATGTTGTTATGGACTAAGTTGTAGCTCCGTTACTTCTAGCAGTGATCGCCATCCAATGAAACTTTTGACATGATACAGCAAATGTCTCTCCTCTCTCTCTTTTGCTCCTGGGCCATATTAATTCACCTGTCAAAAGCAGTCAAGTGATGGTCCATGGCTCAAATGACAACAAGACTGTAGTCCTTATCCAGATCATACAAACCATTTGAAACACTTGTTGCCGAAAGCAGTAAGATACTCAGTCCATATTCGTACGGGGCAAGCTAATGTAAAATCCTTACGTAGCTAAAAGACATTTCTCATTTAACCATCAGATGCAGCTGACGTCTTAAGTAGTCCTTAGATTGGGGCGAAGATTAATTATTGTAGCGACATGAAATAATTTAGATAAGATTATTTATTAAATGCCAGCATTGCGAAGTAGTTTCAAGCCCAAACTACTGTTCGGCGCTTATCTGTGTTGTCAGCACGGTGGCTTTTGGCAAGATGCTTCGATACACAGAAAAGGAAGCGTTAATTTGCTATTGAAGACAATTGCAAATGGACATACAGAAAATTGACAGTTATGAAGTTAAATTACACGTTTTTCGCCGTTCGAAACGTGTGTGTTTAAGGAAGTGTCGAGTTCAGGGGCAATGCTTCGCTTTCAACATTTATCACCAGAAATCACAGATTCTAGCTCAGCTGCCATCGTATAATAGCAACGGTGTCAACGGAGAATGAGGTAGAATCTGTCAATTTCTTAATTGTTCTCGCACGTGGAAGGTGGCGTAAAACGGGTAACCTAACCTGGCTAATTTAGCCAGCCTTCCGTCATTTTGTTCAGTTGCGTTTTATGATACGGTGCCATAGCTAATTAGACACAGGACTCGGAGACACGAGGACACTTGTGTTGAACAAACCTGATGAGATTGTATTCAGGATAATTAGAAAAATAATTGACTTTTCCGTCAACGGACATGGTACAGTGTTATTCTGTCTTACACTATCTAACGAACCAGAGGATGATTCAAGGATTACTCACATTTTGTGGTAAATGCGCCTAAATTTAATTTCACCAAATTAATCAAGCTTGAGTAACAATCAAAAGATGGATGCACTTAAAAATTTGACGTACCACAGTTGGAACTACTCAAATTTGGTGGCTAATATCACCAGTAGCTCAACGCCCGAGATACTTCTTAAAGAAGCACATGTTACACTTGCTATTGGCTTCTGGATGACAGGTCTACTTTGTATTGCAGGTTAGTTAACGCCTTTTATGTTTTTCATAAAAAGCAACTTACAACTGTCGATTTTGCCCATCGAATGCTTCTCATTCGAGAGACTAAGTAATCGTGGGCATGACATATCACGCACAGGAGTGACAGAAAAGCTCCATGTGTAGTATTTTTTCAGTTGGTAGTAACAATCAGCATTAAGAATTACTGCCAATTGTTACTACTGATTGGACAAAATGAGCCACTGACACCACCTCTCGATCTAAAATGCGTGTCACTTGGCCAGTAATTATTAGTACTGATTCTTACTGCCGATTGGATCACTGATATGCATTCGATAGATATGCGGCCAAAAGGCTGTCTCGTTTTATCATCTGAAGGTTTAATGTGTCGACTTTTCCACTTTTCCAGGTATGTTGGCTAACGTCCTGGCATTCATTGTGCTTTCAAGACCGACAAACTGTGTCATGTTTCATCTGCTCAGGAGTCTCGCATTTGCTGACTTCTTTTTCCTGGTTGGTATTTTCATCAGTCAGATCCTGATAAACCTGTACCCAGTGGTGGGTATCCTGGAGAGTGTCTACCTGTACAATGGTTATCTTATCAAGTACATATCTCCCATTGTGCTCATATTCCAGACCACAAGTATTTGGTTAACGGTTATCATCAGCATAGAGCGCTATTTAGCTGTTTGTCAACCTCTTCTGGCTCACAGGATATGCACGGTCCAGAAGGTTAACGCCTGTGTTCTGCTGGTCTTCCTCATTGCTACCTTAGTAAACATTCCTCGATTCTTTGAGAGGAAGGTCGTCAAGGACAACGATAACGTTACCTACGTATCCAAGGATGTTGTCAACGTTACGGACAATAAAATTTACAGATACATTTACTGCTCTGCCGTGTACTTTTTGTTTCTCTTCTTGGTACCAATGACAGTCATGTCTCTGTTCACAGCTAAGCTTATTATGAAGATTCGCAGGGCAAACATGGATTGGGAGAATTTTACCAGGAGGCCAAGAGTATCTAGTATGACCCATAAGAATCTGATTGCTTTGAGAAAGAACGAAAGTACAATCACAAGGATATCACTTCTGATCATAATCATCTTCATAATGTGTGGAACTCCTGATCTAGTTGTGAAAACTCTGGTCACAATCTGGAACTTCCGTCATAATGTCTGGTTGGTTTCCCTCACTGCCGTGTCCAACATGCTTCTGGTTCTGAATTCAGCCTGTAACTTCGTCATCTACTGCCTGGTCGGGCGGAAGTTCAGGAGCGCCTTGATACAGAGCGTCAGATGCGCATGCGTAGAGGAAGCCACCAAGAATACCCACAACAGAATCCACCTGTACGCTTTGAGGTCCTGCAGCGAGATGATGCCCGGAGAGCGAGAAGAGATCACTCTGGAGGAGCACAACCTGCCTGAGATCACCTCTGATGTCCTGCACCACGGTGCTCCCCCGTGCCTGGTGCATTATGACTCCAATGAAGAAGTATTTGAAGAAACTACTCTAACTAGGGACAAGGATAACTAATATAGAAGATGGTCGTGGCCAAGTGGTTAAAGCTTCTAGGTGCGAGATGCGAGTTCAAGCCTCACTGCAGCCTAGCGATGGAGTGACGGGTACTCATTCATAGGCTTCACGTAACATTTATCCAAGCAGTGCACATTTGAGTACCAACCTTTGCTGGAAGTGATAGGACAAGATAACTCTCACTGGCCATACATCGATACAGGTGATATTAAAATTACCGACACTTCTGCCTTTTTTACCACAGCAAGGTATATCTTTTTAGGAGACGACACAAATTGATGTCAGTATTTTTTATTCTTGTCAATTGATTTTGTGAAATATATTTTGTGTACGGTTCGATGTATTGACGATTTTCTATCATGTAAGTTTACATTGGGTATAATTTTTTACGAGACTTCAACCAACTATTTTAAGTTTGGGTTAAAAGTACATTTAGTATAAGTCTGTGGAATTAATTGCTAAAGTTGTGTGGGATCATTACTACTTGCCGAGCCTAAGAATACTTCAGGACTGTAATGGCACATTGGTTACATCGGCAAATGTTTATTAGATACATTTATCATGTCTTAAATAGATACTTCACCTACCATACATAGGTCCCACTTTTGATACCAATAATGTTGTATTTTGATCACCAGCATTGAATGTAAAGCAGTTGCCATAAATGGAATTATAGAATCTGGTAAAGTTCCTACAAATAAAAGAGGATCATTTTTAATAAAGACAGTTTAAGATTAAACATTTGCCAAGTAGAGAGGATTTTAATATGTAATGCCAATGCTTGAACCTAATTGTCCGCGAATTGAACTTGGTACGAAGCTGCCATGATATCAAAGATATCACAAAACTTAAAGAGTAAAGGATTTTCCTGAGTGCGTCTTTTACCAAACAATAATATAAACGCAATGCATAATAAGTCATTAACGTTTTTTTATACTACCTAAGTACTAAACTTTTATTTTTAGTAACTCTCCAAGTTCAGTATGTTATGAAATTTGTAATTATATTCACAAAGATGCTTGTAATAAATATAAATGTGACAAAGCATGAATCTGTCTGTTTTTACCTGGTACGTTTCTATTTTCAATCAAATGAAAGCTTTTACCTCCATTCGATACCATTAATGTAACAATTACCAAATGTTTTTGTTGCTACTAATGTCACATAATGTATGGATGGTATTGTACGTATTTACTTCACAGCAAACATTGATTATATTCAGCAGCTTGCTTTGATGTTGTAAAAAGATTTTCAATCACGAATAATAAATAATGAATTTAGAATAAAGCAAATGTCGTATGGACACTGGTGGTTATTTCGGTTCACTTTGAATTAATTCAGATTATGCCAGGCCTCCCGGAGACAGTAGTACACAATAGTAAACAAACTTTTAGCGCGTAGTTTTTATGAAAAATATGTGTGTTTTAATCAACTAGGCTACTGGCATTTACTTATTCTATTTAAAAAATTTTCAGTGGTGGAAACCGAAGTAACTGGTGTCATAGCACGATCAACCCTGACTCACAGAGTCACCCCAAAGTCCAAGACAAAGTCCCATGAACATTCATAGAACAAAACGAGGGATGACCGGTCGGTGCACAGAGCTTCATGTCATATTTACCAACACTAAAATATGCTGGGGGGTTTTTCCAGAAAGTGTCTAAATTATCTGAAATGGCCACAAATGTATTTTCTAGAGGAGATGGGGGGAGGGGTACTGGTGCCAGAAAACAGCTGATCCATATCCTCGATACAGAGAGCCTCTGCCCTCTATCAAGCGTGAAGCTCAAAAATAGCATTGCTCTATCCTGATAGTCCAGACCACATGTTCAGATTGAATTGCTGGATGCAAAAACTTAGGTTCAATGTATGATTGGTATTTCTTGCATTGTATTACTGGGTCCTTTTTTCATTGCCTTTGTTTTCCAGAGGCTGTAGTGCAAATTACTCGGATGCGCATGGAATATTGTGTGTGTGTGTGTGTGTGTGTGTGTGTGTGTTACTGATCATTTGCCTGTATGAAAGTTGAACTGCTTGCCATCATAATGAAGGTTTCGCAATTATACCTTTCCAAAATTTTGCGAAAAAATTGTATGTAAAACAGAAGAAAAACTTACCTTGGCGAACACTCCTTTCCCAGAAAACTGCAGTCGAGCAACATCCAGTTGATCTGATGTCCGTACTGCACCAAATCATTCAAAGTCAGATCGGCAACTAAATCCAAATATGCCTCGAAATTGCTGAACTCCGAGTCTTCCGTCTCGAAGTAGTTGTCTCCGCCCTCCTGAGTGTCCCAGTCGAAGAAAGTGTCGGGCCTGGCTGTGCTGTCTATGTCCCAGTCGTCTGCACCATCCGGCTTAAAAACAAAGTCACCAGAATGTAACTTAAACGTTTTTCTCCGCATTAAAAGTTTTTTATTATGACATTGGAGTTATAAACAATAATGTAAAAACATTAGGCAAAAACAGTGTGAATTTTCCCAGGCTGACGCACCGAACCAGAAATCCTCTTACAGCTGGCATGCCACCTGAATGCTCCTCAGGGAGTTGATCTGGAGGAGGTGGCTCCTCCTCATGGTGGAATGAACACTGAATAGCCTTGTAAAGCATGAGTAAAGTCACCCAAGTCGGAAACATGGAGTATCAATTACCTCATAAAATGGAACTTGTCCACAAAATGTTACGTAAAAATGACATACCTCTCCACCAAACAAGGTTTCAAACTCGGCCCCAGCATCGCCCAAAGCTGACTTTCTCATAGGGTTGAGGTTACATATTGTCACAGCTGGGAACTCTATTACTGTCTTTGTTCCTGTGCCTATGTTAGTGTCTGATGGGTACGAGTAGTACTTCTTAAAAGCCTCGTAAAGTTGCCATACCATGAATGCTGAAAAACGTTTAAAATCACTTCTATTTTTACCCGATGAATGACATAACGGGCACCAGGCGGGTGGGTGGGAAAGTGGCGTGCGGGGACCCGGAGGTGGACTAGAGGGGTACAGATGGGGTTAGGGAGAGCTGGGCTTTGCCCAGCCGGAGGCCTAGTCATTAGTAAGAAACAACGAAAGTATTATCGTTATGGTCCTCAAAATTGCGTCCTTTTAGATTTTTTTCTTGATTGGATTACATTTCCCGCGCACTTTGACAGATTTGAAAAGAATACCTCAAGTAAAGATGAAATACAAAGACTTAATCTCGCATTGATGCAACCTGTCATCTGGGGATTAGAACAAAATTATTGATTTCTATGAACGGTTTTTGGAACTAGACTTTTTGTTCAATTAGATTACATCAAACTTAAAGAAAAGTACCAAGGCTATCTCCCTTGTGTCACTAACAAAGCGAAATTCATAGGTACATTTCTAGTCGTGACATTTCTAGTCTATTTATCCCATTGAGGATATTGGTTCAGTTTTTATTTTTATTTCATTTCTTTTCCTGATTGCCACATATTTGAAACCCTGTAAGGTAGGACTGATAGTTCATTACATAGTCCTTTTTCATTAAACAGTGATTGAAAAGAAATGAATATCTGCTTACATAAACCAGCACACAGGATGAGCAGCCAGAATAATTTCCGAAAGCAGCTTTTCGACCTTTGTATGTTGGGCAATCCATGCATGCCCGTGTTCTCTGCCAGGCCAAAGAGCACCCGCTGAAAACTCTTGTTATCCTCACTTGCCATCTTTCGATTTCTTCTTCTTCTCGCTTCTTGTTCGAGGTGTAATATATGTGTTCTTTCAGATGGTGTGACAGGTATTACACGATGACCCTACAAAACGGCAAAAGAAATAAAATTATACTCACACTTTATCAGCTGAATGGATGTTGCTGGTTATTCCTAATTTGATTGTCAGTTTATCCATGTTACTTCCAGCGCGATTTTATAAACCACGAATCTCCGTAGGTAAAGATTTACACCTGTGTTTGCATGTCTTTATTGCCAATGGAAGCTTTTAAGTGTTTAGTCTTAACGACTAAAGTTCTCGCTTGAAAAATGTGCGCCGTTAGCAAAATTGACTGATGTAGTCATCGTATCATACTTATATAATTATTGCTCATCTTTGAGTGTTGTCATGTAAGTTAATAAATTCATTTTTGGAAATGCGAAATATTTTATTATTACGAGCTACAAGCATAAATAAGTAAAAATTAACCGTTTGAGTCATTTTGATGCCGTTCAGTTAAGAAACAAACTGACAAGTTGTTGTGAATGTCAAATCAAAGCAGAAAACTAATTTGTCAGAAACATTTATAAACTTTATATCGCGTTAAAGAATACATCCTTGACCTTATTAACTGGTAAATCAATTAAGCTCAAAGAATTAAAAAACTTTCTTACGTAATTTTATAATCCAGCCTGTACATCTATCTTACACATGTAATTTTATAATCCAACTTGTATCCAGAAGTTATTAGATTAGTGTTCAATCATCGTGACAGAAGACGATTAAAAAAAGCTGTGATCTAAACGGTTTTGTCCTTCAAACCTGACGTATTTTGAAGCACCTAATGACAAAGACTTCCCAATATGTGTTGATGGCAACACACAAACTTTCCCGTTTACATTTGATGGCATTACAAATATCAAAAAGATCTATTTAGATCAGGAAGGGATCTATGAATGTTTAACTATTGACGAGTATTGATCATATTTAGCTTAATGCAAAATGTTGTTGCATAGATGTGGCATCATCAGATTTCTGCATGAATTAGTCTAATATCCAAACGTCACGCCTGCCTAGAAGACACTTAGCTCAACAGTGTATTGGATTTGATCGGAAAAAATCAATATGATGTATACAAATCAGTTCTGAATCTGTGATTTACTTTAATCAAATATTCTATTTGCTAATTGTGATCAAATAACTTAATTATGGATTGACCTCACCATTTGAAAGATTTGCGTATTTGTATTTAGATCCATTGCTATGCCGTAAGAGATCAAAATAGTGTACAGCAACTGGTGGACAAAAATGAAATTTAGAGCTATTTTTGCTTTTTACGTAGGGACATTTGGGCCACAAGTGGCATGCAGAGTTGTCACAGTCACAGCTATTGCATTGCAGCCGATTTACGTGTATACAATTGCATTGTTTAGCGCCATTGCAAGGAATTGATCTCACTTGGTGTCGATGGCACTAACACAATAACACAAATTTAGGCATCCATTGTTTAGACTTGATCTTTATGTTTCTTTTAGATGGCTGTCCCTACTGATGTCCCTGACAAACGCAAGATGAGAAGTATTAGTTTCTTTCATTCGTAATTCTTCAGATAAGCTACTTTCCACTTTAAAATACAAGCATTATATTTTTATCTCATTCTTGTATTGCAAAATATTCCCAAGGAAAGTATTTTGTCAATGGCAAGCGAGTTTATATCATTCATTTTCGCTGTTAAACCAACCTAATTCCAAAGTACGACAGATGGGTAGTCAGATATTATCTCGGAGCGACATTTTGAAAGATGGGGATGCGGTGCCATATTCAAGAATGTCAATTCTTAACACATCCGCCACAACCATTTTAGATTTCCCAGACTTCATACATGTAATGAAAATAAGGATATTCGTAACGCCAAGGTTGTAATTTTTGAACAGTATGTTTGAGTCAAATCTTTGAGAACAAACAATAGAGGTTTTGCTTAATTCGTACCTAGGTGTTTGTCTGATCTGTCTAATTGGATAGAATTGAAATGCACTAATTTCTGTCATGATACCTAGATTCAATACATTCAAATGATGTAATATTGGAAGTCTTACTGAAAATGGCTAAGTTCACATGTACTGAACACTGTTTTGTTACGGAAATTGTACATTTTTATCCTGTCTAATAATTAGACAGCTCAGACAAATTGAACAAGGGACGAAGTAAGCAAAACCTAGATTTCGTGTTTCCATCTAGTTTAGACCTTCTTTACAGTCGACACGAAATGATCAGCAATAACTTTTTGTGCTTAATTTAGAATTTGCATTTTAAGAAGATATGAGAAATGGAATTAAGTTATATTTTAGAATATTCAGTGGCCTACCAGACAGATAAAATGAAGAGGTTTGGTTAATGCCACTCGCTGAGAAAACTTTTTTTTTTGAAAGTGATAAAAGACAGATCGCTAAAATATTCAGATGAACAGTGTAGAAATTGAAGCGGCGTTTGCAATAATAGGCCGACTGTTCCAATTGACAGGTAGTGGTAAAGTTAATTTACTGACCGCAAGCACGGATTTTAACACTTTCAATTTTGTGGTTTTTATTTTGTTTTAACTCAGGGTATTTAGGTATTTATGTGCTACTGATGATAATTAACCAGATAAAACTGTTACAGAGGCGGGGACAGGGTTGTTTCGTTTGCTTGTTTGTTCAATTGTTTTTTGACACAATTTTTCTTAAAGTTCAATGATAATTTGTGGGTGTGATCCACTTGAAGACAACTTTGTTATTGTCGCGATTTTTTTTATGGTAACATTCATGAAAAATAAATAGGTAACCTTAAAATCGAGATAAAGGTTTTCCAAAGTCAACTTAAGGTGACTTGACAGGCACAGTTGAATTTGTCGGGGGGGGGGAGCGGGATCCTCTGCAAGGGAGCCTCACCAATCAACTCATGATGCAATAATATTGGTATGTCCCTTTTGTTGAAAATGAGTTCAGAGACGCCTTGTAGGTGCAAATTTCAAGAGAACTTTTGGTCTGTTAACTACTCATACCTATTTATTTTCTGTTAATTTTAAGTTGATCAAAAATAAGTTCAGACTTGTCACTATTAACTGAATAGCTTTTTGAATTTTTTTTTCACAATGATTTGAGAAGTAAATTAAACTTGAAAAAAAAGAAACTCCATAGAGACTAATGTTAATGGTCTCCCTTTATCTGATTACTCAAAATCTATTCTTAGTTAAACCTTAATATTCTCAATTCCCTTTGTTACTTTTTTTATGCCAGACTTTCGTATAATGCTCATCTAAATCCTGCATGGGTTTCATTTCCCCTAAATTTGCACATTTGGCCAATTTGGCAGTCCATTGGCGAATCCAGGGTGCGCGGGGGGGGGGGGGGGGGGGGGGGGGGGGGGGGGGGGGGGGGGGGGGGGGGGGGGGGGGGGGGGGGGGGGGGGG
>JBCAUI010488838.1:0-13597 GCA_038406195.1 Haplosyllis anthogorgicola
CCCCCCCCCCCCCCCCCCCCCCCCCCCCCCCCCCCCCCCCCCCCCCTTGCACTTGCAAACTTTCAGCACTGCATGTCCACGAACGCCTGGTTGAATACTATAAGCCGTTGCATGGGAATAGAAGCCAGGCTGCCTGTGCACCTCGCACTACCACTACAAAGTAAAACTATTTCTCTGGATTCTTCTTGCAAAATACACCACAATGGTTCCCACTGAACAAGAAAACTCATTGACAGATCTAAGGGGGCACCAGAGGCACGCGCACCGTGGACAGCCCAAGTTTTCTTCATTTTCATGCAATTTCTGGCAATATTTATGCAAAAAGGGGTTAAAAATTGGGGCACCACAAAGTTGGCGCCCCCCTTCCCTCCTCTGCGAAAAATCCTGCATCCGCCAGTGAAATTAGACGCTACTATTACCTGTACTAACTATCGGCAGGTATTCATAATCCTTAATGCATGTGAAATTACATTCTAGTGCCACTTCTTTAACGTTAGCCTCATTTGCTTAACATTACACCGTCACCGTTGTTGCGTTAAAGCCAGGCTGTAATTTTGCTTGTGTTGCAGGATCACACTTAACCAGTGGTACAAATAACTAAAAAATGGCGGGCTCAGCTCCGAAGAGACTGATGGCTGAATATAAACGTAAGTTGATAACCAAACCGGTCAGTTTCTATGGTGGACTACAACGACCCACACTATTTCTGTGAAAACACGGCTGTTGGTCGCATGTTTATTAAATGAGTCAATTGCAATCGACTTACACCCAATAGATGCAATACCGAAACGCCCCATAACCCCTTGAATCTTTTATGCAGTTTATCAATGTCAATCGGTTGCCACAGACACAACTCACGGCACAAGCTTATATTGCGGAGGGGTCAGGCCATGATCATTTAATTTTATCTAATTTCATTCAAAGGAAAATATTTTAGTTCAGATGACCTCAAGTGCATCTATGAGGGTCAAAGTTATGTTTAATTGCAGAACTTACATTGAATCCTCCAGAAGGGATTGTGGCAGGACCAATGAACGAAGAAAATTTCTTCGATTGGGAGGCTTTGATCACGTAAGAATTTTTTTTCTTGTCGGATACTCTTTCCCAGTTCAAGATTAAAACAGAAAATATCAACTGGTAAAGAATCGCTCTGATGGATTCAAATAAATTGCTCTTTATCTATTTTTATATCTTTAAAAAATATCTATTTGATAAATATGTCTGTTTTATACAATTTCAGAGGCCCAGAGGGAACCTGTTTTGAAGGAGGAGTATTTCCAGCTCAACTTGCATTCCCCTCAGACTACCCACTCAGTCCTCCTAAAATGAAATTCACATGTGACCTTTTTCATCCCAACAGTAAGTTGAAATCATGTAAAATAATTATTTTCTGGAAGTTTTGATACTAAAATAAATATCAATGACGTGTCTCCGATAACATTCTAAAATGTGTATAACTTCAAACCCGGAATATTTTTATTTTCAAATGAATTTTTTTGGTTCCAGTTTATCCTGATGGTAGGGTATGTATATCAATACTACACGCACCCGGGGACGACCCAATGGGTTACGAATCAAGTGCAGAAAGATGGAGTCCAGTACAAAGCGTAGAAAAAATACTTTTATCAGTAGTCAGCATGTTAGCAGGTGCGTATTAACAAATTCCAGGAACACAGTCCACAACATAAACAGCGGAAGGTACAGTGATCCCCACTTATATCAATATATATGCTTATATCAAAATACTAGGCTGCATGAAATTGTATCGATATAAGTGGGATATCGATATAAGTGGGAAAGATATCCACATAACTTAATTTGACTGACTACAAGAGATTACATTGATGTAAGTGGTATATCGATATAAGTGGGGAAGATATCTACATGACTTAATTTGACTGACTACAAGAGATTACATTGATACATGTTATTGATTAAGCGGGGACGACTGTACGTTTACATCAAACTGTACATACTCACATACTCCCAAAAGCAAGTGTGACAATCAATTTGCATTTCACAATTACATTTCACAATCTTTCTGTCGAGGTTTACAATGTTTTAATATTATAACTGAATGCATGTGAAATCAGCAATGCACAATACCGAGAATAGAAAGAAATGGTGTTTAAGTGCAGGCTAAAGTGACCTATTTAAAAAAGTGCTAATGTACTCAGCATTATTGCATAAAATGGTGCATCTAAATGCTAATGAACAGTTCTTTGTGTTATGTATACCGGTAATGTAGCCTGGATTTAGACTTTTCAGTGAGAACGAAATAAAAAGAATTAGAGGACCATCAATATCATCATTAGGTGACCAATAAAGTGTCTTGTATTGTAGAACCAAATGACGAAAGTGCAGCAAATGTTGATGCAGCTAAAACGTGGCGAGATGACAGAAAAAAGTTCAATGAAATTGCCGAAAGAACTGTTAGAAAATCACTTGGATTATGATTAGAATTTATAATAAGTGACGATAATGGATGAATTTATGTGTTGAGACAACTGGATTAAGGGAAGTAAATTTGTATCATTTGTGTGTAATGTAAAGCCGAAGATGGACCGCTTTCATCAGCGATCACAGTTAACTTTGCCGTGTGTAGTCGTCATTTCCAAGATGCGAATTTCCTTTCAAATGTGTTCGTTTGCTGATTAGAAAGTCATTTTTCTGAAATCTTTGGGGTATCGGCTTTAGACCCAGACAGGCGGATAATTGAGAGGGATCGGCCTTACACGAAGACGTCAAATCTGCCGGATAATGTTCTCACATCATGTGCTTTGTAGCAACAAAATAATCGTAGAAAACAACCAGCGTTTCCCTTAAGACTAACCCGTTAGCCCACGGCTAGCTGATTTATCCTCGGACTAGTTGATTTCTTTTTAACTAGCCTGGATTGGCTAGTGCTACTAGTGCTGGATGGCTCACTTAATTTCAGTGAAATAATTATTTCATAAATGAAAGTCTATTGTTTAAAGTTTCAGGCTAATTTTTGTTAACAATTCAGGGTATAAATACAAATAAAAACTTGTTAAATTTGAGAAGTACATTTGCTCCGGGCTAGCAAAATTATATCTGGGCTAGTCAATTTTCAAGTCGCTAGCCCGGATGGGCTTGCAGACTTGAATTCTTAAGGGAAACACTGACAACTCTGTAGAAAAATATTGTGGGGAAATTTTACAACAATGAGAAGTATGTTAATCTGTTATAAAATAGTGTCCCGTTTTGTTTTGACAATAAACGCAGAAAATAAAATCAAAATGGACTTGGCTGAATAAAAAGCCTGAATTTCCTGTTCGCTCGAACCTTTTAAAGTGTGCCATCAAAAGTTTATTTATTGTAAAATTAATGTTTAACTCGAACTTGTGCTTAGCTCGAGCTTTTTGTAGCTTCCCTTGAGGGTTCGAGCTAAGCGGGATGACCTGTATATATATGTACAAATTATGATGCATCACGTGTAACTTTCTGAATGAAAAAGACCATCAATAATGTTAACAGGATGAGAACGTCACAAAAGTTGGGCTTAACAATGTCATAACGGCAATGTTGGATAACATCACAAACAGGATCCTCGATTCCCTTTGGGATTAGCACTGCAAGATTGTGTACGCGTTCTCCATCTCGACCAATTCTCTTTATTTTCATGAAGGGTATGTTGAAAAATGTGAAATTTGGTGTCAGAAATTCAATTTGTACTTTCTCAATTAAAATATCCTGGATCCGCTACTGTCACATAACATTTTGTGGGTGTATCCAGAAGGTGGAGCGAGGACACTAGAAATGCTAAAATAGGCCGAGCAGCGAAACTTTCTTTGGGAATTCTGTAAAGAGTTAATGAAGTTAATGAATATCTTCCCTGCAGCGGGAAAGCACTGCTGTATACATGTGTGTGTTTGCTATATATGTAAATGTGATCATCTCAACTGTCTATAATTCGCCGAGATGTGTGATCCCCACTTTAAGTCAGTAAAGCGCTTACATATCTTCATGTCGACAGAAACTCGCGCACTGCAACATTATTTGTTAAAATTTCAATTTAAAAGTTAACAGTTATTTACTCTACTCTTGATATACTGCAGTTATTGTCAGATCAGACATCATTTGCGGTTTACAAATCGCAACCAACCCAGCCTTGGTGTGAACTATCCCTCAAGCGAGCCATCACCTGGTGAAGAGATTAGGTGACAGCTAAACATCCCACACAATTTGGTCTTCAAGCATGGGGCTGGTACCAATTTTACACCTGGGTCTGGTTAGACTTGCACTCTATGTAGTCTATCAATACTATTTAACATGGGACATCACTATTATTTCAACCGAGTAAACCCTGTGATGATCGATGGAACGTCCGTTAAATACATTGGGATATCTGAATGTTGAAATAGTTGTATGCGGGAAATAAATACTTATTCATATATCGAGAAGACGCCCTGATACCTTCTTGCCAAAGGTTATGACTAAGGCAATGCTGGTGACTGTCAGAAGGAGTTTGATAAAATATTTACAACCGTGATTAATTTTTAAGGGAAAAACATTCAGACATGGGATATAAAAGGTACGGTATTGTATATTTAGAATAAAATTTTGAATTACTGCATGATTATAAAAAAAATCCCACTAAATATGTTGGGACTCATGAAACAAATAAGATTAGATACAACTGATAAAGTGTTTTACCAGTACTTCTTAGGCTTATAGCCTTACCGGAAATCTACTACTATTTATAAATAACAAGGATTTACTGTACGCGTGCAGTTTATTTTGAGATTATTATCCAGTTTATACGGCTTACATTTTATGCCATGTAGAGAACTGAAACTTGATTCAAGTGCTATCCCAAGAGGAGAGTTGAGACATTTTCTCTACATTTATGGCAGTCCCAATTTTGCACCTTTGCACCTCGGGCATGCTGTAGATTGCTCACCGGATTCAGTGAAATAAGAACTCCATTTGACCTTAATAAGTGCTGCAATTTTTTGTCCACTTTTTCGGCTCTATTGCATTGTGACTGTTATGACGCACAGCTGCATGAGGTAACATGATAAAAGTATTTTATAATTAGTACATATGTTAAAAAAAGTGAAGATTACAATATCATACCAGAGTGTCAATACGTAAATGGCTGTGTTATCTGATTCTGCTTCTTAATGACTGCAACCATCTAATGAAATGGCAAAGGTAATGTTTTAATTTTATTTTCAATTCAGCATTTCAACTGATGCAAAAACGTTCAAAATCTATGAACATGAAAGATGCAATCTCGTAATCTCTTTTCGCAGGCAGCTGCAGTCTAATATAGTTAGGAAACATATGAACAATATCTCATGCTGCAATCAGGATATCTCACTAAGTGTTTAAAATATTATATGAAATGTATTTTAAACCGATAAATAGTTGATCCTTGGAAGTATTTCATCACAAGGCGCACGTAATATTTCATTGTCGATTACCATCACTGCGTGATTTATTTTATCATCTCAATTTAACATCTGAAAAAGGGTAGGTCTTTAAGAATTTCATTCGCCAATATTTTTGTTTGAATGTTATTCGCATGGAAATTCACGACCTGCTGAAATTTACAGAGGCTCCATTGACTTTGTATGAGGTTCACGATTTTGTGCGCTGTATGTTGCCCTGTGCACAGTAAGGGATCACCCTCAAATATCAGTTAGGGATCACGTTGTACCAGGACAGGGAACGCCCTGTCTCGGAAGCGCGCTCCCGGCCATGGCTCAGGAGCGCCCAGCACTAAAGTAGAGGTGGGTCATTGACCCAATGCTGTCATGGATCATTGAACCACAAAAATCAATCAATTATCAAATTCATCATCAGATTTACTTTTTATGCCATAATTGTACAGATATGCACCTTGCGAATAGTCCATACCTTGTAGTCTAACCGGGAGGTGGGATCGGATGTGGATAATTTTTGCATGGACTATGAACTACTCACAAGGTGAATAATGATTTGTGAGACTTTGGAGAATAAATCTAAATTACATACATCAGTAAGGTATCACCCCATACATAATGAAATTCATTATACTTAATGAATTTTATTATATATAATGAATTTTTGTTTACATCTGACATGACCTGGTTTTGATTGGGCTATTCAGAATGTGTGATCCCATGCTGTGATTGACCTTAAATTGTAAACATTCAATTGTAAACATCCCATCAAGAAAGGTATCTGTTTTGAATTTGGGTACTCCCTTACTGCCAGTAACAAGTACAAACTGGAAATACTAATGTGCAATGAATGCATGTAAGATTAACTTGATGATAAAATTTCATTTTATACGTCCATTTTTTTTATTTTAATTCATTATACATAATGAAATTCATTATGTATAATGAATTTCATTATTCGTAATGAAATTCATTATATTCATCGAGGTGTCATGCTGTAATTTGGCCAATATGGCTAGTTTGGGGCAATATGGCCAAAGTTGGCCTTTTCAAAACTTTTAATATGTGTTTATGTACTAATATATTCTTTTTCAAATGATGGAAAGTCTTTCATATGCTCTATTTATTGTATTTATTATTCTTTTTATGGTGATAAAAGTTCTGTAAAAATTTTACTTCAGTAAGTTTATTTATTTAAAAACTAAATTTTGGGAAAGTGAAACTAGTTCAATATGGTGGATCCTGAATAACAATACCATGAAATATCTTCATTTTCTACACTTCAAATGAACATAACTGCATGAAAGTTTTTAAAAGAAAGTTTGCATGCTAAAATTTATTGTATAAGTATTTTTTATTCATACTTGCAAGATGAGTATTGTCCAAAAATAGCCAATATGGCCAAACTTAGCCAATTTGGCACGTATAATGAAATTGATTATCTATAATGTATTTCATTTTATATAATGAATTTAAATTTTAAAAATGGGCACATAAAATGAAATTTTATCATCTAAAAGTCTTCAAAATGTATGCATTCATTGCACATTAGTATTTCCAATTTGTACTTGTTACTGAGTACCAAAATTTAAAACATATTCCTTTCTTGATGGGATGTTTACAATTGACCGTTTACAATTTAAGGTCAATCACAGCATGGAATCACACCTTCTGAATAGCCCAATCAAAACAAGGTCATGTCAGATGTAAACAAAAATTCATTATATATAATGAAATTCATTATGCATAATGAATTTCATTTTGTCTAATGAAATTCGTTAAATTTGAGGGTGATCCCCTACTGTTAATCGAATAGACCTGCCTTACACATGTCCTGAACCTTAACAGTATATCAGCTGGCAAATGGCCAAAATTGTGTTTGCTACATTTCGGTTTCTAAAAGAATCAATAATTAATCGTGCCTTTACCATTAATTTTCGACCGAAAATAATTTACACATTGCAGTAAGGTTCTAATGTGTTATTACCATTATTTACTGACCTTCACTTAACTTGTCCCACACAGAAGAGCAATTTTTCACACTAGACAACCGGTGACATTGAATCAAGGAACCTAGTATTATTCAATGTCAGGGTAACCTACTTTCTATTTCCAGGCCACGTGTTCTGTCATATAATTCACGTATTGAACGTTGCATATCATGTAGAACTATTTCACACACAAAAAAGCTCGACTTGCGTAAGCTACCTATGTACCACTTAATGAGGGTACGACTTGACTTCTACTATTAACTTACAATACTATCCACAACTTGATAAATGTAGGACCGTAATTTTTCACGGATCCTGTATTTCTATAAGGAGTAAAACTTCTACCCCTTCGCAGGGGTGGATCCAGGATTTCCCGTTGGGGGGGGGGGCGCCCGGCCCGTTGGCGGGGGGGGGCGCCATCCCTATTTTCACCCAAAATTTAGCGGAAAGTGCATGAAAACGAAGAAAATTTGGGCCGTTGGGGGGGGGGGGCGCCGGTGGCGCCCCCCTAGATCCGCCAATGAAATTAGTTTGTAAATTGGTAAATTTTCAAACTAATTTCCATTCTCAACAAATGTGTTAAAAAGAAAAGAAAAAAATAACATTTATTGTAAAACATGATGTTTTACAATAATTGAGCACAACCCATTGAATCGTAATGTGAAATTAAACACCCAGGACTGCATTGTAGTGATTTCCAAGACTATTGTCAATATATAACATATTACCGTGACGATTTTGCATTTTTTTTTACCAGAAGGAAACCGTAGCCATCTCATTGTTTGTCCCCACTGATTGTACACAGCTATGTCTCTTTTGAGAAGTTTGGCGGCAGCTAGAATCTCGTTATCTGTTCCCCATGCACCATCATTTTCCATTCCAGTTTCATCCAAATATTTGCATAACTGACAGTTAATATACTTTTCAATTTCACTGCCATTGTCCACAATGTAATTAAGAACTGCTGATCGAACTGATGCATACTGTTCTTCATCACCACTAAGTAAGTAACTTATGGTTCTGAACAGACAATTTCCATCTCCTTTAACCCTTTTTATCTTTGTTGGTGGCCCTTCTACCAATTTGTGCAGATTTTCATAATCAAGTTTTTTACATTTGTTTGTCAGATTCAAGTTGGCACATAAAATATTCCTGTCATATCTGTCTAATGGCTTAAACAGTTCAGATCCCTTCTTTTCTACAGCTTGTATTTCAAACTCTATTTGTGAGTAATTTCTTGGATGAAGGTTGTTGAGACTCAGAGTTGGTGGAATCAGGGTCCGTATCAGCCACAGAACTTTCGATGTATACCTTTACTTGATTTGGAGGCACTGCTTTCTTTAGGGGTTTTCCACTTTCATTCTTCAATATGTAATTTCCATTGTCATGAACTTCATCTACTGTGTATGGGCCTGACCATTTACTGTTTAATTTTCCCCCTTTTCTGTCAATGTCTCTCATGTTTTTCTTAAGCACTTTATCAACAACTTTGAGAGTTTGTCCAATGCTGTGTCGTATATCATAGTTCCGTTTTTGTCTATTTTGTGCCTCACTTATGTTTTTGGACACTGAATTCTTCATTTCTGTACGAATACCTTGGAAACAATTTACATGTTCTTGCTGTGAAGCACTTTCTAGTTCATGTACCTGTTCTTCAGTAAAGTCTTCAGCTCCCACTGGATTGTGACGCAACTCAATGGGCAGCACCATTTGACGACCATACAGTATTTCAAAGGGTGTGGATGCATGTTTTGCACTCCTGACAGAAAACATAATTGAGTCTAGAGTATCCACCCAGTCTTCTTGATTTTCAATAGTCTTTCGTAGGCCTTGAACAGGTGTTCAGTTTTGACGTTCAACTAAATCATTTGCTTGTGGATGGTAGGCGGATGTCACTCTTTGCTTTGTCCCAGAAAGAGTATTGAAAATTGCAGTAACTTCCTTTACAAACTATCTTGATCTGTGATATGGACATCACTGCAGCCATAGCGACACATGAGTTCAAATAAAAATGTTCACACACTGTCTGCTGTTTTGTCTTTCAATACTCCACCCATTTTGAGAAATAACAAACTGCAGTGCAAACATACTTGAAGCCATTGACTTCCTTGAGAGGGCCTAGTATGTCAATACCTATTTGTGACCAGATTTTGTTTGGAACGGGAAAGGAATGTAGTCTTGCAGCTCCCTTTTGAAGTGAGACAGACTTTGCCGTTTGACATCGATGGCAGCTATTAATGTAAGTGGTTGTATCTCTTGTTTTCCTTTTCCAATGAAGTAAGAAGAGAGAAATCAAAAACTGTTCTTGCCAAGTTACATCATAAAAATTATTAAATTATTTTTAAAACGTCAGTTTATTTTTAAGTTACAACAAATTATTTGCTGGCAAATTTACTTTAAAAATGTCTTTTTACCTTGCTTTTGTTTTGAAACCTTGTCCGTGATGATGTGCTTGTAGTACAACTGCTCACCCTTCAAATGGTATGTTTTAGCCTTTCTACAGAATTCATTTTTCTTTTCTTTTGACATCTTTGGTAAAGGCCAAGTACCAGAAGTCAAGTACGCAATAAAATGTTGCATTTGTTGTTCCCATGTGTAAGCACTAAATTTAATTTTTTGAGGATCATTCTGAAAATCTATTTCAGAAACAAAATCATCCATGTCATCCATGTCACTCTCCATTTCAATTATTGTCTAACATGAAAGAAATTATATTCTTTTATATCAAACATAAATGACTAACATTAAATTGCTCAGGTAAATTGCTTTCTTCCATTCAAAGAAGACTCGTGAAAACTTTCAATAACTCAAGTGAGTGTTAGCCAAACATGTATTAAATATGGATGTGTTAAAAAATGTGTGACCAATTTGAAATCTCACATAGCACTTAAACAACTCAAAAATTGCTAAACTGTTGCAAACATTACCTTTAATTTATTGTCTAGATTTTTGCCTGTAAGAGTTTCTAATTTCCTCCTAGACATTTCAAGAGTGGGTGGGAATTGAAAAATATGAAATTTGTTATTTTTGAATACTACATGTGAATTTCAGTAATTGTGTATGATGAAAGAAATAGTCGTTGGAATATTTCACATATTGGTACATTTAAAATTGTTTCAGAGATTAATAAATGTTTCATGTCAGCATGTTTGTACAAAGCTTTTTAAAATTATGTTGAGTTAAACTTGGGTTGCATCGGAAAATGGGGGCTACTAATAAAAAATAAGCTTCAATCCATGTTTTTATAACAGGGGCTGGTAATGAAAAATATGTTTTAAACACAGGGGGTGTGACCGAAGTGGGAAGCATCGAAAAATATTACACCGGCCATATATTAAGCAGGAAACGCTTGAATCTGAAAAATCTATTTGCGTAATTTTCATGTGAAAATTCTTTGTCGGATTTTAAACTAATTAATTTGTTGTACATTGTAATAAGGAACCTCGCACTAAATATAACCAAATAATCAACTAAGTTACGCGTGAAAATACAACGCATCTGAATGTTACTGTGACAAGCTTAGTCAGGCAATTGAAGCAATTTAAGTCTAGAACATCGGTTACGTCATTGCACTGTAAATGCAAGATTGGTTCTCCTGTTTAACTCTCATCACTAATGATTCAATCTGGATGGCGTTATATACCTTAAATTATGACTGACTGATTTTTAAAATAGTTTACTAGTTGTTAACTCGAGAAGGATTTTTAAAGAAATGCCCTAAAAGAAATTCAGTTGCTGTGCCACTGAAGTAATCTCGGCACTTTTAGTTGCATCAGTATTGGATGTAACTCGCACAGTTCTTTCCCAGAAATTGTGTTTTAAAGTGACATACAGGCGTGAGTATAACAAATAAATAATTACATGTAATCAGCCATTTAATAGCCAGATACTTGTTGGTGAAATATCACATATCAAAAGGTGAAAGAGAGTATCGCGTGCAAAGCCATTCCAGACCTTGGTTTCTGCGGTCTGTACACACTGCCATTAAGTGGCATATGACACCGACAGAACAACCTGCGTCTAAATGTAGAAATAGACTGATGTGATGCTTTCTTCATTCCAATGTTTTGCTGCAGCAGTAGATTAATGTGAACGAAATACAGTAAATTTCTTAATGTTTTCTCATGTTTCGTTATGTCAATTGTGCTAAAGAAACTGTATCTACAGTGCTAGATTGTAGTGATACTCCTTGACAAAACCACTAAGAATCTCGTTTTGTAAGTTAAATACCATCAGATACTTTAACGTAGTGCGTGACCTTCAAACAGCATTTTTGTTGCAATTTCATGTATATATGAAATAAAAGATGATATTTCACGAAGAAAATCATGAAACCAAATAATTTAGAAATAATTCGAATAAAGTAAGCTAGGAAATTAAATTCAGTGACACGATAAAGGACATTTTAAACATCACACGATGTTGAAATTCAAAACAATTAATAATTCCTCTATTTAGAATCACTTAATATGTTGATCAGTGAGTTGCATGTTATTATCATATATTTGAGAGTCTGATCAAAGGGAGAAACCCCACCTTAACCTGATAGCAATTCTAGGAATTGTGCAACACTATCGTATTTACAAAATACATAATTTGGATACGCAATACTTTGTACCTGTGTGTTAATTTGAGGTGATTTCAACTCGGCAGCATTAAGAGAAGCAGTTTAGTCTATATTGTTTAGTCTATTGTTCCATGTGGTGCAGGGAACAAGACATTACTGTCTATTAGACGAACCTTTTACTCGCTTTACTTAAAATTACCTTTCTTGTTTCTCCAGAACAAATAATTTTAACATTTCGTGTATATAAAGTGCTAGACTACATTGGTCATCATTTTACTGTTCTACGTTCATCGAATTAATTCGGAAGTAAAGTTCTGTTCTGAAATCATTGTGGATTTGGAAACAATGGGATTGTGCTTTCGCTCATATAAAGCATGAATTTACTTCAGTACACAGAATTCGTATCATTATGGAAACGAAGAGAACAAAGGAGAGAACGAAAGAATTTCACGCTGTGCTTTTTATGCTATTGCCAAGCTTCTGATACAAAGTCCGTGTAATGCTCTTGAAAGTCTTTTTTGGCTGTTTTGTTACAATTACATACGTGGGAGAGGAATTACGCTCCAATCCATGTAGTCTGTAACGTTAAATTTGAATGATCAATGGATCAGATAAATGATTCACTTTAATCAGTGATTCACTTTTATCAATGTGGTGAGATTAATTGCTTTTGATCCTGACCAAAGTAGTTACCGCCCTCAAACAGTTACTCCAATAACTCCTAGGTGAATTATGTTAGATTGACTTCTGTCGTACTCTAATCAGGTACAAAAGCAAGATTTACTAAAGCATACTCAACCTCCTGGAATATTGCAAAGGAAAATACATCAAGCAATTAAAGATGAACCAATCCCATTCTGACTCCGTTAATGTGCACATGCGAGTGCCAATAAATCACATGTTACATTAAACAGAGGTTAACAATGCATTCAGATCCATAAAGATAAAAAGTGAATATGTTCTATCAAAGGCTTTGATTGTTCAGATAGTTAATAGGTTTTATCCCACAACAGGCGGAAAACATATAATTGTTATTCTGTTGTCTGATGAGTCTACTTTAATAGCATACAGCTCATACAGATATTTAATGAAATCACCCCACAAATTGAAAAATGATATATATCAAAGGTGAACGCAATTAGTACAGACGTCTTTCTGCTTTGGTTTCACTTTGACAAATAGACAGGCTGAATTTATATGATAGGCAACCATTCTGCTTAATCAATTGAAACATAATATAACACTATAGCTTATTAGTCACTTGGGAATGATACTCATAGCGAACAATGACAGTATACAAAAGAGTTGTCACAAGCATTTTCAGAAGGTTTATGTTTGTATTTTTCATTTGCAAATTTCTTAGATTCACTGAATAAAATTTACTTAATTTAAACAGACTATTTAATGTATTTGTTGTCTGCATCTTGTTTGTATATAAATAAACTTTCAGTTAATCCATTTTAAGAATGACAGGTTAAATTGTGTGAATTTGTTAAGAGATGTATACATCTTTGCTTAAAAATACAATTGGAAAAAGTATTGTTGACTAGCATCAATCAGTGGTGAGGCGGAGTGAATGCAAAGAGCAAGCAAAAGCTTAAAGCCATTTCTATTACATTTATTTCATT
>JBCAUI010488949.1:0-13597 GCA_038406195.1 Haplosyllis anthogorgicola
CACTTTATGCTCCACTTACTCCAAGTCAAAACATTGGTTTCCATTCAAAATATTTAAGATGGCACCACATTCTAATACTTTCTAATATGATTAGATGGTTCATTACCGATTCCCTCACAAGGACAAGTTTTACAGAAAGTGCATTCCTAATTGTTCCTTACAAAGGACCAAAAGCATTGGCATTTGAATTTTTATTTTGTTGCTTTGTTCACCAAAGTAATTAATCTAATTAGGCAGCCAACTTTACACGATCATAAACCAAATACATAGTATTTATAACGTAACGAATTCTAATTCTAAGAATTTTGTCTATATTATTACTGCTTTCATACGGAGACTTGACCTCAAAATGTTACAAAATAAGATCGATTATGGCAATAAAATCTTTTGGATGAATATGATAAAGGTTAGGGTGATTTATCCTGAGCCAAAATCATTATTTGACTGACGAATACATAAACTCAAAAAGTAGTTGTTACAGATGCGTCCTTTCATTTATTGACACAAGATTGTAAAGTACATAAGTTTACACAGGTAGTTAACAACTAGCTTAGGGCCATTTTAAATTTGTGTGGTTCTTCAATGTGCTTGAACCTAGTGCTTATGCTGAAACTTAGTGGATTTCTCACCAGTTTGCCAATGAGTGACACAAGTGTGCCCCATGTTTTCGTAAACCTTTTCGTAATCATTCTGTAGCCATTTTTTGTAATCTGTTATAAAGTCCAAAAAATTTAGAGACATAAAATTTGGTGTCGCCTGTCGCCAAAATTTTCAACTAATCGACTTGTATGACCACAGTGCTATCATGAACCAAACATTTAACATTACATGCTGAGCACGATATAATATCCATATCGTAATAAACCTGCAAAGATTATGAGATTGACCAGTTCATCTCTATATTAACATCAATCCGAACTTGGCAAAGCCGTCCATTACCTGTCAACCCCGAAGCTTAGGATAGAAGCAATGACAACAAATGACAACACTTTGAAAAATCCTAAACTCAGCGATTACAGATGAATCTTGGATATTACTCACCTCCCACGCACAGGGTCTATCTGGATCTAGGTTGATCTGGACCTCGTAAGTTAGAAGCGTGTGTGGGATATGATGGATATGGTACTGAAAGGAGTCAACGCAGCGTGATCCTTGTCTAAATTGAAAGTTATGCGAACATGCCATTGATGCTACACAACTTGATCGATATGATGTCTAGGGCCACTGAAAGGATAAACTTGTGTGTACAACTATAATGGTCTTGAGGCGTATTTGTGTTGACTAATTGGTTTTGAGTTGTCTTGATTCAGTGAATTGTCGCTTAAATTTACGACACAGGAAAACTTGGTATAAAATCTGAACGTTATGATTTACACAAAGGATCGTCGAGTCACTATTCAGGCACTGAATACAACTGTTTTTAAGTGAGGGGTACACTTTGGTCTGGTGATCGTGTTAAACATATGTGGACTTTTACCAGTATAAAACTGAACTGCGACTACAAACTATAAACTAGAAAAGAGGCTGTGAATGCGGGAAAGACATCCCGAACTGTTTTGCTGTTCAACATGACTAAACATAGCCTTGCTCCCAATGTATAACCTTGATCAATGGAAATATATAAGTAAATATGAATGAAAGGTAAAATCGATTGAATATTATTGAAATAAAACGTAGTTATCCTAGCTATCCTAATAGAAATAACGCACCAAAACACTTTGTGGAACAGTGTTTAAGAAATGTAACAAAATAAGGAGCGAACAAAGGGAAACCAATTAATCCACATTCGTACAAGTGACTTTTATTCTCTTATTATTGATCAGTGTGTTCCGTACAAAGCCTGAAGCATTCCACATGAAATTAAATGAATATTTTCCGCTATTCAAGTAATAGCATGAGCAGCTCCTTTTTCCCTGCAGATATAATTAGCTTCATTCCGTCACATTTTCAAAAGAAATATTGATATCTCAGTTCACATGCTACCTCATAGTATTCATGGACTTGCAGGTAATATCTGTCATGAAGGCTGATACAGATTTATCATTCTTACAATCCTAATTAACGCAACTGCCATGTTCATGAAATGTCACAAAATTAAGAGACCTGCCTTTCAGTAATGGCTCATCGTCCGCTTTGTACAGTGCAATAGAAACATATTGGAAATTACCCGATGGGGTATTATTATAAGTTGCTGAAATTTGCCCATCAAGTGATCTTGACTTCATTTGGTGTCAACAATAATAACAGATGAGACTGCCAGATAGCAGTCAAAAATTAAACAATTCACCTTGAACTTGACCTAGGAAATCAGATGAGTACATAATGACATAGCAGCTGCACTGCAACTTTCAACACAAACACATAAATTTATCCTTAGGTAAAGTGTTTATTTGCGCAAGCCGTTAACGTGTGAGCCCAGTGAAACAGGTTGTCCAACAGATGCACTGTATCAATGCGAACTACATTTCGTATTACGACGTCGAGAATCACAAGCAGTCATTATTAAAACGTTGACATTTACAAAATATTTCACTCTTAGACAATGCGGATTTATATCGTCATCTTGATTTCATCTTCCTCTTCTGTGCGATTGCAAAAGTAAACTCAAGGAAACCTATGACTAGCGTCCATCATCTATTTCAAGTCTGTACGTATTACACAAAAATTGAGGAAGAAATCCCCCAGCAACAATCTCCATCTATTGTCTTGAATCAAAAATAACTTAATTTAAGTTTACGAAGTGATCCATAAATTAACTCTTAATCCTTCAAGTCTAATTTTATTTGACTCCATTGTGTATGTGTACAGAAAGACTGATCTAAATTGAATAAAAATTTTTGATTTCAGATAAATCCTTCAGTGGTATCCAACTATAGTATTAATAATTTGTCTTCCAACATAATATTAAATAGGATATTATCTCATATGAAATACCAACACCAAAATTCACTGAATGTTAATTTCTACAGGAAAAGACTGGAAATGTCCAGAAATGCATGAAAATACAAGTGAAGCAAAACCAGCTTCCTCTTTTCCCAACGCCAACACATCGATAGTGTGTAGAATAAACCCCTTTTCTTGTTGACATAAATTATATTTATTTAGCAGTAAAAAGAAAGGAAAATGGGAAATTGATAGGCATAGAAAAGTTTATTCCTTAAACGGACCCTCGAATTGCTACAGCTGATTCCTGGTTAAAGACGTAGGAGAACAGAATTGGATTTACAAAGAAACGTTGGGAAACATTGTGCTGTAAGTTTTCCAATGTCTCAAGGGCAGTCTTTTGCTTTCGTTAGGATGGAATCTGATGTAATATAATACGACACTTATCCTCAGCAGATTCAGTAGAATGTGTCAACAAGATTGATCAATCCTTACACAAGATATGAAAAGAAACACTTCGACAATTGTTGAAGGGAATTCACACAAGGCAGACAAATACTCTGCAGGTTAACAGGAATGTTCTAAGATCCACTATATTCGTCCTTGGCAATGTTTCGCTACTTCATAGAGACGATAGGTGGTACTCATTTGGCTTATTATATTTTTATGTGTCTGGTTTACCCTTAGATAACGTTGAGTACTCGTACCCTTAACTTAGCTCAATGGTGTTCTACCATGTAAAATGAGATAGGTCTAAAACTTTCTTTCAAATATAAACATTTTTCTGATTAATAGCACTCTTACTAGATCTTTTATGCAGAAACCTATCTTATCTTTTATTCTAAAATCCTAAGTTGAACAATTATTTTAGGCAAATTAACCAAATTAAAATAAATTACCAAATTTTAGCCAAGTTATTTTAGCAAAATTGTTTTGTACTCACTGCAGGTTGTTTCTTCTGTCCAGATATTGGTTTAATTGTGTAAATCCTAAATAAAAAAGAAAAAATGTCAAAATGATTGTCATGGAGTGGCTTTTGTATGACTTTTTGATAAAATAGTTCATCAAAGGTTAAATTCAAAATTCGTATTGTATTCTATTATATATTTGAATTGGGGCCATAATCCACTATTTCTATAGTATTTCATAGTATTTTGAATGGAAATAGTATTTCTTTTAGCTAAAGGAGACCATATTCCCTGTCAAAAATGGTTCCAGTCAATTTATTACAATTCCAGCTGGGTGATTTTAGTCACAGGTGATTGATTTGGTGCCTGGATGTCCCAGTTAGATGTCCTAATTGTCCATATATGGCCAAGTGCATAGAAACCACATTTCTAGGAAGAAATGCTTCCATAGGCTTCCAACATGATCATTGGTCATGTGTGGATCTTCTCCATTCCATTGGTCAAAATCTGGTAGTACATTAGGTGCATTAGGTGCAAAAGGGTTATCCAGGGTATATCTAGCCAGTTTGGTAATTTTCCAGCCCATATAGACTATGGTATCAAGCAAGGGGTGCTTGACCATATTTGGTCAAGTCACATGGGGTCTGGAGCAGGGGTTGATCCATCTTAGGCTAGGGCTCCTCACTTGTGCTTCATGTGCTAGACCAGTTACATCATAGACTTACTGTTAGTTCTTACTGACTGACTTATACTGTGTAATATGGCTTCTAGACCTACAGAACCAAATGGACATTGGGTTGGTATTTTGTACCACAGATATCCTTTACAGTGTTAATTATTCATGTGCAAGTCTTTTTAGGGTATTTTACAAGGTATTGCAACAGTTCGTGAACCTGGGAGTCATTTTCACTTGTTTCTGATAGAAACACCTGAAGTTTTTGGTTTAAATTAGGTTGTGTGTCACCAAATTGGGTAAATTGGCTTTGCATGTTCAGAATCAGTCCCAAATGCCTACATATTTGTGTTCAGTGCATATTCCATGCCAAATTGCATGTAATCTTTAAATAAATCATGTTCATCTTCTTTTATGCTGTCTGGAACAGTACAATTTCAGCCAAATGTCTGTTGTGTCTCAGTTCTCATGCCTGTTTTATTTTGTATCTTTGGCAGAGTAATTCATGCTATATCTGCCCCAGCTGTCAGTATGTGTTGTTGAACTATTTCAAGGGAGAAATAAACGGTTGGAAATTGACTTTAACCTTTTGCTTGCTCTATGCATTCACTCCGCCCCATTACCGATTGCAGCTATTTGACAGATAAGATACAGTAGTAGCGTGAATTATTATGTTCCCATTTGAAGGCTGATTTTCTAAAATGTTCACTGAATAAAAAACTAGAGCAGTTACGTCAAGAGTAATGTCATGTGTCTGTCGAATGACGTCACAATGTTACCAAAGTAACATCATGGTAACATAACTATTTCTTGGTACTACTTCTTTGCATAGGAAAGTGGAATGTGGGATGAACCTCATTTTCGGATTCTGTGTTTTTTTAGGCTGAAGACCACATACTCTGTCATTCGACAGACAACTATCTGCAAAAACCACAATTGACTATATGAATGATTTTCGCAATTCTTATGGCTTCCAAAAGTTATCACAGTATCCAACATGCAAAAAAAACCAACGATATTTATGTCTGAAAAATGAATAAGATAATTAGATTGGTGATACAATCTGACTAAATTGGTTAAAATAATATCTTGAGGGACTCATTACAGATTGAAGTGAGTGAATCGTTGAACAATGGCCAATTACTGTCACTGGAAAATACCAAAGATTCAAACGAGTCTGCAGATATTGGTTATGCCTTATTTTTATCATAGACTATATCTGTAAACAAGCGTTTTTATATGTCTACATTCCGTCAATAGTTGTGTAATTTTTGCCCATTTCATTTAAGATTTTGTGCAAATAAACTTTATACCGGTGACAGTGAAAGACTATTACTTACGAAACTTTAGTTACCGTACTAATCATTATTGACAAATCCATAATTTATCATTAGAATCGGTGCAAATTGCAATTGCTACCCAAAATGTTCTCAATTCCTGCCAAAAACAACATAAATTGGGACCGTTTCAGGATTTACATGTCTCTTATTTCCTTTTTCCTTTGGATCTACGAATGCTTCTGAATGGAGACTGACAAAGGAGATAAAATGTGGATAATTAAATGGTACTCACCAATTATATTCTTAACGAAAGTTACATGAGATCTACGTATGGATGTATCTTTCAGTAATCCAGTTCTAATATCTTTTGCCTGTTTAGCAGCAATTTCTGGATCTCTCAGCTTGTCCACGATCATTCTGGACCAAGCATCTACATCTGATTCTTTATTATCCAGTTTCTTAACAGCACATGTGGTCCCTGGCTGTACATTATTCAAGAGACATGCCATACTAGAGTGTTCTTGTACCAGAACTGGTACTCCCATACTTGCTGCACGCAAGATGTCCAGTCCTAAGTAGGAGGATTCATAATTCTGGGGATGCACCAGTAAATTAGCCCTGTTCATAAGTGCTATCATTTTGTCCATATTCTCGTTTTGATGCAAGGAGAGGCCAATTTGTCTGTGCTTCTTGTCGAATTGTTTTTCCATTATGTTGTGGAAATCTTTCTTCCATTGGTCGCGGTCCCTTTCACAAGCAGTTATGGTGAATGTCACCTTGACCTGATCACTAGGTTCTGATGTATGCACTAAAAAGTCCCCTGCAGTTCCGACTGACTCCACTGCTGTCTGAAAATGAAGACCATCCGACATCTGTCTGTCCGGACAACAAACCAAGATGTTTTGTGTTCCAGTGACGTGGCCATACTCCCCAATTTTATGATAGTCCAACCAATCATAATTGAGGAAATCCACGGAACATGCGGGTAGGTACAAATTATGCTTTATACCAGAGTCGTTATCCATCAGAATTGTTTTAGTGAAGTCAAAGAGAGGGTGTCCAACAGACAAAACAACATCTGAAGACTTGCACCAAAACTCCAACTGGTCTTCGTCCAGTTCTCCTTGTTCATCATGAGGTGCTCGATGATTAACAAGAATAACCTTTACAGAGGGATCGCCTTTGTATATTGATTCTCGGATGTTAGTGGGTCCATTAGGTAGATGGGGTAGATGCCCGATGATGTGAGTCATCTTTGGCAGATGTTCCAAGGTTTTGGAATAGTAGGTTGAAGGATACAGGTCCATCCATTTGGTGGATGGTGGACTCTCATCGCCTCTGTAAATAAAAAACAAACATATAAGTGAATATAATATACCAATGGTAAATTAAAGTCTTGAGTATGTCTTGTGAGTAAAATGGAAAATAATCAAAGTATGTGACAGTGCATAACATACCTTGGGGGTCTAGCACCCAGGAGAATAACATGATCATTACGGGCCTCTAGTTTCTCTTCCTGACTGATGTACTGATCCAGTAGAGCCACCAGACAGTAAATCTTAACATGCGATCCGGTTGGATCAATTGTTCTAATGTTGTCCACTAGATGGTGCGTTATAGCCGCTACACCGTGCTGATCGGAGCGCCATCTGGGGCTAAGAAACAACACGTGCTTCTGAGGTAGCTTAATACCGCCCTCTGACGAAACGATTGTGGAACTAGATGATGCAGACATAATTATCTGTGGAAAACAATTTATCTAGTACATTTACAATTCGAAATGAAAGTGAAACACTGATGAGTAATGTTTTAGCATTTCACTTTTTATGCATATTGAAATAAGTTGTGCTTCGAAAACATATTAACAACTTCTGAATTTTGTGACAATCTAGTCTAAACAGCAACAGGTTACTCCCCATAGCGTGAAACAATAACAACGAGAGGTACCACGACAGCTACCCTCGAAATTGTAGAGTCTTACTTGTAGAACAGGTAATGAATATTCTTTAAACTGAATCAGACTCCCAAATCGGAATGCCACACAATGACAAAAAGGTCCGCCATTTAACATCATTGTATGGAGGAATATCCATTTTCTTCAATAACTTATCTTGTAAGCAGTAATACAAAAAGTTAAGCATTTGGTACACTAATGCAATCTAAGAGTATTTTAGATCAGTTGACAAGTCTTATGTAAGTTTTGTGAAAGTGAGTGAAATAGTGGCAGAATTGATTTATGCATATTTACATTACATGTACACAAATATACAAGGAGAAAAACCAAGCATTATTCTTTCATTAAAAGTGCCCTATTACAAGTTACATTGAACACATTACATTTCTGACCTCACTAATTTTATCTAAATTTAATGTAAATATGTGTAAATCGATTCAGAAAATATATGAAAAAGTTTTTGAAGTAATTTATGCACATTTACATTAAATTTAGACAAATTTAGAGGAAGCAAAAATGTAGTTCATTGGATATATCTTGTAATAGGGCACTTTTAATGAAAGAATAATACTTTGTTTTCAAGCAATAAACAATTAAAATTTCAGCAAATATGAAAAATTGCCAATATCTCAAATGTTAAGCAGTATTATCAAATTAAAAGTATTCTATCACAAGATATATCCAAAATACTACATTTTTGCTCTGAGCATATTTGTCTATATGTAAAGTAAATATGCGTAAATCAATTCCACCACTATTTCACTCACTTCCACAAAACAGTTTTGTCAACTGATGTGAAATACTCTTGGCTTGCATTAGGGTACCAAATGCTTAACTTTTTGTATTAATGTTTACAAGAGAAGTTACAGAGGAAAATGAATATTCCTCCATATAATAACATTGTATGGCGGATCTTTTTGTCATTGTGTGGCATTCCGATTCGATAGTCTGATGGAGAGGAATCCGATGATTTCCCTTTGACATTTTTCATCACGTAAATGAAGTCTACGAAGAGAAATGGACGGAAATCGGCTCATGTTGTGCTTTTCTCGAGAACAGAAGTACAACGTGAATTTCTATTATTCCCGCGTCCTGCTAAGAATTTGTATTTCACTTTGCGAACAAGAGAATTTCACGCTGTATCTTTCACTCACACAAAAAAAAACAACAGTGCAACTTCTATTGCTTTTCAAATAAGTAAATAGTTATTTTTCTACATTTTATGAATATAAATTACAGAAAACATATTTTGGTCCTAATGTATGGTTAAAAATTACAGAAAACTTGTAATTTTTGGCAAAGTAAATTTTTATTTCTTTTCTGAGAGTCGAAATAGTTTTTGGACACTTAGCATCTAATCTAAACTGAAATTGAAAAAGAATTTTTAAAAACGTGTAACTTAGCCTCAGTGGTATTGCTTTTATGTCTAATCCTCGCATCGTGTGCCTTATGGGGCTCAAACCCGTAATAGACGATTAACAGACAGACAATTACTGGCGAAAAACAGACAATCGCGGTTATTTGAAGTTACTTCGCACATCCACAACAAAAACACATAGCAGTTGTTCGCGGACAAATAGCGGACATATGTCCATCCGTCAGCCAATTACATCGAGTAAACTATGTATTGTTCTCTCAATATATTTAATTTCTGTTCAAATAAGTAAAATTTATCCCAGAAAAATAGTGTTCTTTTGTAATTTGTTTTGGCCACGCCCATTTCTGTCAAATTAACTTACATATGTGGTTGAGTAAGATCACGGATGGTTATTTAGTTTATGTAGAGGCTCTTGGGTTTAACGGGCTATTTACGACATCTCGTTCCTGTCTGGAATAAATCTCTCACTCGCTTAAAATAAATAAATAGATTATATCATGGAATTCAACACCAAAATTAAAAAAGAAAATAGACGAAAAACTGACGGCAAAACGATGTGCAAAAATAGCAAAGGTACTTGATATTTTTAATTTATACTCTATTATTTGTCTCAAATAATATATAAAAATAATAAGATAATAAGACTTGTCTCAAAATGAATCGACGAACGGATAAACTGATAGATTAGCGAATGTGCGAATTCTCCTTTGGTTGTTTTCTCAGAACGTTGATGCGAAAAAATTTAACGGACGTCAATTTAACTGTGATAGATTATCGGTGTTTTTTATGATGCTGCCTTTTGATATCGCTGCTCGCCAGAGCAGTAACCAAACTTTAACGAAGTTCCCCTTGACAAAAGATTGAGTATCAATGAACTTAAGCCGCCATCATTTCAATAAAAGCGAATGTCTGTGGCAATTTTTTTTCGGATTTGGTAATTCAATTCGAAGATATTTTTCCTATATTTTTTATTTTGCACATTGAACTTCTTATTTAGTTGAGGATAAACCAGGGCAGATTCAACTCTGGCAGTTCCTGTTGGATTTACTGGAGGAGTCGCGCTCTGCTGCAGGCGGACGTGACACGTGTATCCGATGGGAGGATGAGGAGGGTACGTTTTGTATCCTGCACCCTGATCAACTCGCACACAAGTGGGGAGCTCGCAAAAATAAACCCAACATGAATTATGATAAACTGACAAGGGCACTTAGGTGAGTATAGCTATATCCAAAAATTGCCAAAGGTTACAAAAGGAATTAACAAAAACCCTCTCATTCCTAATTTTTGAAAAGGCGGTGTCATTCTGGAGATCACTTTCAACGAACATAAAAGCTAAACATTAAGGTTTGGTTTACTATAAATAAATCCAAAGAAAAACAAAGAAAACAGTTGTTACTCGAAACAAAGTGCGTAAAAGAAAATTGATCCACTTTGAAGAGTTAAGAAGATGCTTTACTGAACACGGGAAGCCGAAACGGATAGACAAAATTCTCGATGGTTCAGATGTTTGCAACCGTTTCGTCTTTGATCATTCATTTAGCGGTCTGCCCTAGCTGCTTTCTTTTCCCCAATTATATTTCTTGCATCGTTTTCGTCGTTTCAGATATTACTACGACAAGAACATCATCACTAAGATCGCGGGGTGTAAGTACACGTACCGGTTTGACTTCGCAAGTCTCCTGGCTCACGGGATGGGAAACTCGGATACACGCTATAAGAACTACGTGTTGGCCGCCCTGTCCAACACCAGTGTCAGCTACCCAAGCCTAGCCATGGCCTGCCAGTACCCTGTCTACAGCGGCCACCCACAGCACCCTGTCTACAGCAGCCACGAAAAGCATTTTGGCCACGCAAGCTATCATTGCCTCCCTATTTACAGCGACCAACCTCTTCATCCACAGTACCCTGTGTACATGAGCAGCACACGCCACCCTCTCGACAACAGACAGCCCGTGTACAGCGGCCACTCGTATCAAGCAACATGGACGGCATTTCAAACCACTCCTACGTATGCTATACCAACCTCTCACGCAAGCTTTCAACATGTAACAAAACTCTCACCAACACAGAATCTGCATAATGGACAAAGTAAAACCACGGCACAACGGGATAAAAGCATGGAGAATACTGCAAACAATTCTAGTTGTATGTTTAGCGCTTATCATACAAAACTTGTAAGTGCAAAACCCGTGCCTTTCTCCAGCATTCACTAATTTATGCAAAAGATGTTCGTAAACTGTTAGATACATTAGTGAAACTTATTAAGAAGGAAAGACAGGGCACTTACATGAACAGACTATGTGATTCTGTTTTATGGGGGTGATACAAAGCTACGTTTATGGGTCTAAAACAACAGGCTCGGAATTTTGTTAACTGGTTAGTATCGCATTTGCCCATTCAAAATTGTATGTTTAGGTTGTGAAAAAAATCCAGTCACATGTACCTGAATTTCTGAAAGGTCCGCTTCACGACAATTAAAGCTTGAGAATAAGCAGTTGGACACCAAAAGGCACGTGTTTCCTCTTACCCTTACATTTACTTTATTACATGTTACTTCGGTGCAAGATTTAACACCACAGTCCCTCCAATGTATGTCAGTATACACATTATCAAGAAGTGAAAGGATAACATTATTTATAGCGGGTAATAACAACAAATGCAAGGTGTTAAAATATTACGTTACTTATATTATCATCTGAGACTATGTACATAAAAACAAAAACGTACAGTAAACAAATCTATCGTTCAGAAACTTCGTACAAAATGTATGTAAATTAAATCGATTTAAACTGTTACATGAGGCGATGGCACCATCCGGTAAGAAGTCTAAAAACGTGCACGAGGTATTAAAGAAGCAGGTTTCAAAACATGGCTATTAATCGCTCCCAATTAAAGTTGTGCTTTGTGTGCAAACATTTGGCAAAGTAGGACTTTCCGTTTTCAGTGAACTGTTTGACGGATCTAACTCCTTCGGATTTTGAACGAGCGAATTTGATGAAGCTACGACTTCTCCGAATGAATTGCACATTTCCAATCGAGTGCATGCAACGACACATGTACACTGAATAAATGTCTTTTGAATAAACTATTGAATCTTTTTTTCATGGATCATATACTTATTAATTAAATGATGTATCTGAAGTGATAGAAAATAATAAATCAAATCAAATCTGTGCTTTTGATACCACAGGGATTGCTGAACTGTCTCAGTTTGCTTCTCACCGATATTAATAGAGGTTTTTCCAAATTAATTCACGAGTCTAGACAAATTAGCCTAATTCTGCAGCAAACTAATATTAGTTATTTCAAATTGTACTAAATTTAAGAATGAAACCTAAAATTAATAATCTTTTTGGTTACTAATTTTAGTAATGATACTAAAGTAATATCCACTCATTTGCCAAATTTGCCTAAATAGGCAAATTTGCCTAATTTGGTTGACAAAAATAATTTGGAAAAACCTTCATTGTGTAATGTTTGCACGGATAGGTTTGTAGAAACACCCTGAGATTTCGTTTCATCATACGCAATTTTCAACTGAAACAAAATCGGCATCTCATGAGTTGTGTGAAAATATAGAAGTTAACGTACTATTTCAGTTTGACAACTGATTCCGAAAAGTATAGTATAAATTTTGGTTTCATTATTTTCGGCTAGTAATTACTTTTTGCACACGACAGTTTACTAGTATATTGGGTTGAATTAAATTTTTGTATTTGAAACGTTATCTACACACTGGTTTCCCTGGTAACATGTAATTCCCAAACAATATGAATACTTAGAAAAGAAATGTTCCAACATTTACCAAGTTAACTTGTCATGTAATAATGTATACCAAGAGCCGGACGTGAAGATGAGTATAATTTTTTTTTACATATTACTCTCATACTCAAATATTTAACATTGTTTTCCAACAACGTCGAGCCCAGTGACGTTGAATAGCACATTATAATGCAAATCTAATTTTGTGTTGTAAATCCTTAGTGCACTATGCATGCAAATTTGATGTATATGTATATTTACAATATCTTTTTATTGGTAAACATAAACGTTACTGACGTAACATCACAGCGATCTAATGTAAGTCCTTCATAATTCAGCAGTGAATTAACGTTCCTTCACACATCTTTTCCTGTAATTTTCATTACATGTAATACATTAATTATTTGCACATATATATATGAATGGTAAATAGATTATTTCATGCATTTGGATGGGACTTTAGTATGACACTGCATAAAATCATAAAATCCATTTTTACACTTTAGCCATTTTTTTTCAAATTATATATAATTTAACACTTGATTTGTCAATTTCTACATGCACGAACAGAACACTCGTACCTAATCTCTGGTACAAGCTATTGAAGTCTTCTGTTGCACGCCTAAACTCATGTCCTAAACAATACCACTAAAGCTAATTGTTGTTCATGATATTTTTATTCTTTAGAAACTGAAAACACCAACTTTGTACACCTACAGAGACTATATATCATGAAACTGTACCCTGACTACGCATAGT